>JAHWFP010031399.1:3909-70119 GCA_023313725.1 Lithobius niger
GAAAAAGTGCTGTTTCCAATGACGAACGCTGATTTCGTTCGCTTCGCTCACGAAATCAGCGCAATCATTACCTCAGAATCGTGACTGGAATCAATATAACCACTAAGAACAACACATCACTTGAAATTTTTGGTAGCACTACGCTTTACATGGGTTTTCCGTTTCACTTATTTTAAGAATTTGTTTTCATTACGTCCTGCTCAGCACTGCTTTTTCCATCGGCTCTCTTTCTGATGACCCAACACTTGGCGAAACAACTGCAGAATGTCAAGCGACAACGCAACGGTTTGAACGCAACTTAGGCCTATACAAGACAATAGGTCTTAGCCAAACCTGCTCTTGTTTCAGCACAATTAAAAAAGGAACCGGTTAACCAACTTTACGTAAACTCTAATGCTTGAATATTGCTGGTTGAAATGTTACAGATGCATACGTAATAAATTCTTTGCACCCTTTACTGGTGCGAATATATTTTCTACAATTTTTTTCTGTCTTTGTGTTACTGGTAAACAATTATTCTCTTGTCCTGGATTTGTCAGTATATAAAATTTCAATGTATAACTCCCAAGTTTAAAACGGGTAAGAAAATAGTACTGCGAAAAGCTACGCGTCTTTACTTATTGTTACTAAGAATAACAATTTAGTAACTCGGTCCTCGTTGTGTCCGTTGCCGCCAGACCATTGTTGTTGGACGTTCCAGATAATTTCGAAAAAAAATTTGGCAACAATCATGACGTCAAGTATTGTTGAGGCATTGTTGCGTGATTGTTGCCGATTGTTGCAAGTGGTCATTTTTCGTTATTTTCGGTCATTTCTCGCTTCGCTTGCTCATTCCGCCGCGTCTCGCTGCGCTCGAGGAGAATTCATTGTGAAACTCGTTTGGTGCTGACGAACACTCCTAGCAAAAATTATGAAACAAATGTTCAAGGAAGTGATCCAAATAATGTGCGCGGTTTTCTTAGTGCATCAGTTCATAAAACAAGTGGTAAACAAAACTAAAAATGGTCATATAATGTCATTCCAGAGTTGTAATGTTAGCATTCTGTATCTAGGTAAATTTAGCCTATATTACTTACTAAATGTATTTAGAAAAAATTGCTGTTTCCTATGACGAACGCAACATCAGAAACGTGACCACCACCAAAAGCCGACCACCATGAATTACACATTAACAGAACACGCCACGGTTTTTAGTTTAAACAAAACTGAAAATGGTCAAATAATGTCATTCCCGAGTTGTAATGTTATAATTCAGTATCTATACCTGTTGAACTTTTGGGCTGGGGCCAATGACCTTTTATCCAACGTTGAAAGTCGGTCATTTTCACTATGAATAAATATTTAGCCTATATTACTTACTAAATGTAGTTAGGAAAAAGTGCTGTTTCCGATGACGAACGCTGATTTCGTTCTCTTCGCTCACTCAATCGGCGCAAACATTACCTCAGAATCGTGACTGGAATCAGTATAACCACTAAGAACCACACATCACTTGACATTCATGGAAGCACTACGCTTTACATGCGTTGTCTTGTTTCATCTATTTTAGGATTTTTTTTCTTTACGTCTCGCTTAGTACAGGTTTTCCATCAGCTCTCTTTCTGATGACCCCTCATTTTGCGAAACAACTGCAGAACGTCAAGTGACAACGCCACGGTTTGAACGCAAGTTAGGCCTACACAAGACAACAACTCTTATCCTAACCTGCTCGTGTTTTAGCACAAATAAAGGAAGAACCGGCTAACCGACTTTACGTAAACACTTATGCTCGAATATTGCTGGTTGAAATGATATAGATGCAGACGTAGTAATATTCTTGGCACCCTTTACTGGTGTGAATATGTTTTCTACACGTAATTTAGTATTTACATTAAATTTTTTTCTGTCTTTGTGTTACTGCTAAAGGATTATTCTCTTGTCCTGGATTTGTCAGTATATAGACTTTCAATGAATAACTCCAAGTTTAAAACGGGTAATAAAATAGTACTGTGAAAAGCTCGCATCTTTACTGATTGTTACTGAGAACAACAATTTAGTGACTCGCGCCTCGTTGGTCCGTTGACGCCAGACTATTGTTGATGGACGTTCCAGAAAAAAATTGGGCAACAATCAAGTCGGTCATTTTCACTATGAATAAATATTTAGCCTATATTACTTACTATATGTATTTAGGAAAAAGTGCTGTTTCCCATGACGGACACTGATTTCGTTCGTTTCGCTCACTCAATCAGCGCAAACATTACCTCAGAATCGTGACTGGAAATAGTATATCTCGAGGAGATTTCTTGTTGCAACACTTATGCGAAGACGGAAAATTCAACACCAAAAACAAAGAGTCAAATGATCAAGCAAATGATTAGTGCAGTGCGTGTGTTTTTTAAGGTTTCAGTTCATAAACAAACCGTAACTGCGCCTCCTTCTTTTCTGTTAGAGCTTTTGTGCTGAGACCAATGACGTTTTACGCCACGTAGAAAGTAAGTCATTTTCACTACTGAATAATTATTTTCCCTATTACTGACTAAATGTATTTAGGAAAGTGTGCTGTTTCCGATGATAAACGATTTTCGTTTTGCTCGATCAGCCCAATGCCCTGGGGCCAATGATCTTTTATCCAACGTACTCAATAAATATTTAGCCTACTACTTCCTAACTGTATTTAGGAAAAAATGCTCTTTCCGATGACAAACACAGATTTTCGTTTGCTTCGCTCATTCAATAAGCGCAAACATTTCCTCAAAAACGTGACTGGATTAATTAACCACCAAGAACCACACATCACTTGTAATTTGAGTTTGTACTACACTTTACATGGGTTTTCTTGTTTCACTTATTTTAAAGAATTTTTTCTTTACGTCCTGCTTAGTACAGATTTTTCCATCGGTTCCTTACCACTTCAATTCCTGATGACACCTCACTGGCGAAACAGCTGCAGAAA
Organism: Lithobius niger; assembly: GCA_023313725.1. Taxonomy (NCBI): domain Eukaryota; kingdom Metazoa; phylum Arthropoda; class Chilopoda; order Lithobiomorpha; family Lithobiidae; genus Lithobius; species Lithobius niger. Next base: position 6,845 of record JAHWFP010031399.1, read on the forward strand.
TCAAGTGAAAATGCCACGGTGCCAATGATCTTTTATCCAACGTAGAAAGTCGTTCATTTGCACTGCTGAATAACTATTTAGGCTACTACTGTGTCTGATGACATACGCTGATTTTCGTTTGCGTCGCTCACTCAATCAGCGCAAACATTTCCTCAGAAACATGACTGAATCAATGCAACCACCAAGAACCACACATCACTTATAATTTGTGTTAGTACTACACTCTACATGGGTTTTCTTGTTTCATTTAGTTTAAGAATTTTTCTTTACGTCCTGCTTAGTACAGATTTTTCCAATAGCGGCTTATCAAACGCCAGGGTTTGATTGTAAGATAGGCCTACACAACACACTAACTCGTAGCCAAATAAAAACTTTTTATGTTATAGTACAAATAATGAAGGAACCGGCTGATAACTTTACGTAAACACTCATTCTCTAATACTGCTCTTTGAAATGATACAGATGCAGACGCAAAAATATTCTTGGCAACTTTTTCTGGTGACAGTATATTTTCTACATGTAATTTAGTATTTATCATTTAATCTTTTGCTGTCTTTGTGTTACTACTAAACGAATATTCTCTTGCCGTGGATTTGTTGGTATATAGACTCGATCAGATGAATGACTCCAATATTTTAAAACATAATATGTTACGCAAAGCAGCGCATGTTAACTGATAGTTAGTGAGAACAACAAGTTATTGACTTGCTCTTTGTTGGCCGTTGCCGCCAGACCATTGTTGATGGACGTTCGGGCGGATTCGATGCTTCCACGGAAAAAAATTCGGCAACAATCATGACGTCATGTATTGTTGAGGCATTGTTGGGTGATTGTTGTCGATTGTTGCAAATGGTCATTTTTCGTTAATTTCGATCATTTAGGACCCATCTTAGACTTTGAAAATACGCCTACACAACGAACGGGTTAATTTGCTTTCTTTTGACAAACTTCTCATATTTGTAGCCTTCTACTTTCAGAGGAGAAGGTGATCATCCCCAACCAACCAACAAACCAAGCACCCAACCAAGCACACAACCAAGCACCCAACCAAGCATAAACTGCATCTTTTTACGAGGAGAGACTAGCGGAGTCGCTCGCTTCGCTCGCTCATTCCGCCGCGTCTCGCTGCACTCGAGGAGATTTATTGTTTAAACTCATTTGGTGCTGACAGACACTCCCAGCAAAAAATTATCAAACATATGTTCAAGGAAGTGATCCAAATAATGTGCGCATATTTCCACTACAGGATAAATATTTAGCCTACAACTTACTAAGAGTGTTTAAGAAAAAGTGCTGTCTCTGATGACAAACGCTGATTTTCGTTCGCTTCACTCACTCAATCAGCGCAACCTACCCTACTACTTCATTACTGTATTTTGGAAAAAGTGCTGTTCTGATGACAAACGCTGATCATCGATCGCTTCGCTCACTCAATCAGCGCACACATTTCCTCAGAAACGTGACTGAATCATTGTAACACCGAGAACCTCACGTCACATGTAATTTGTGTTAGTACTATACTTTACATGGGCTTTTTGGTTTCACTTTTTTAAGATATTTTTTCTTTACGTCCTGCTCAGTAAAGATTTTTTTCATCGGTTCCTTATCACTTCACTTTCTGATGACCCCTCACTAGGTGAAACAGCTGCAGAAATCAAGTGAAAACGCAACGGTTCCAATGATCTTTTATCCAACATAGAAAGTCGTTCATTTGCACTACAGTATACATATTTAGCTTACTACTATTTCTGATGACAAACGATGATTCATGTTCGCTTCGCTCACTCAATCATCGCAAACATTTCTTCAGGTACGTGACTAAATCAATGTAACCACCAAGAACCACACAACACTTGGCGAAAACAGCTGCAGAAATCAAGTCAAAACGCCACAGGTTGAATGCAAATTAGGCCTACACAAGACATTAACTCTTATCCAAAGCTGCTCGTGTTTTAGCACCAATATGGAGGAAACTGGCTGATGGCCTTACGTAAAAACTAATGCTCGAATATTGTTGTTTGAAATTATACAAACACACACGTAAAATTATTCCTGGCACCTTTTCTGGTGTCAAAATATTTTCTATACGTAATTTAGTATTTAGCATTTAATCTTTTTCTGTCCTTGTGTTGCTCCTAACGATTATTCTCTTGTCCTAGATTTGTCCGTTATTAGACTATAGAATCGGTGAATGACTCCAATTTTAAAACGGATAATAAAATAGTACTGCCTAAAGCTACGCATCTTTACTGGACAACAATTTAGTAACTCGCTCCTCGTTGGTCCGTGGAAGCCATACCATTGTTGATGGACGTTCTGGACGGCTTCGAGGCTTCCACGAAAAAAATGTGGCAACAATCATGACGTCATGTATTGTTGAGGCATTGTTGGGTGGTTGTTGCTGATTGTTGGAAATGGTAATTTTTCGTTCATTTCGGTCATTTAGGACCCGGCTCGGACTTTGAAAATACGCCTACACAACGAACGGGTTAATTTGCTTTCTTTTGAGAAACTTCTCATATTTGTAGCCTTCTACTTCCAGTGGAGAAGACGAACTACTCCAAGCAACCAACCAACCATAAATTGAATCTTTTTAATGAGGAGAGGTGATACTTCACAATTTCTAAATGTTCCCGTAAATTAGAAAGAAAGTTGATGTACATGATTTCAGTTTTGACACTAATTAGTTTGTCGTCAACAAACATGCATACAATCAGAGATGAATCACCAGATTTTTGGATGAACACACATGGATGAAAGGCAGATTTTATCAAGCCTATTTTACGTAACACTTCACTGATGTACTCATACCAATTTCTGCCACTTTCGCTATCAGACAGACGAGTTGTTGGCCCTTCTCCTCCTGCTGTTCAAAACCGCAGGCGTGCGTGATGCGGCCAAATAAATATGCAGTCACAGTGTCCAGGTAGTTTAAATGATGGTCAAGTTTAGCACTGAGGGCAAGCACAAGTCAGACTGACGAGTTGCTCACGGTAGGCGAATATGAAGATAGGAAGTCACCCTTGATTTTCTCATTTCAAGCGGCTGCTATCTGGTGTGCCTTTAGTTTCCGTAAAGATCAGTCTTGGTTTAGCTTGTGGAGAAAGTCCCACTTGGATTTTATTATCTTAGAGCCAGGTGGTCTGGAAACAAAAGTCCACACTTGATGTGAGGACATCGAGTTTAACTCGTCCTGCATCGCCTGTCGCCAGCCGATAGCCTCTGAAGAATTGATAGCTTCTTTGAATGTTTTAGGCGTTGGAATGGAATGCATAGCTACGATATGGCGGAGTAATACAATGGGTAATACAATGGGTTGGTCGTGATGCTCGTCATCTTCGGAGTCTAAGTCTGTGTGTTCGCGTAGTGGTGGATCAGCAGAATTGTGAAGAGACACTTACGTTTTTCCTGGCACGACGTTCTAGCATTACTGCTTTGTTGGTGCCCGGTGGTCTGCCGCGTCCACGGTGTGGGCCATAAATCGGTAAATTTACTGGTGGAGGTCCGCCCTTGGTTTGACGATGATATCGTAATTGATTTCGGTATCACGAGTAGAAGTATCAGGAAATGACATGTTGAGTATATCACCTCCTGGAATCCTTTCGTCAAATCGTTCGTCTTGGGATACAATGAGTCATCGAGACTCCACATCTCACAAACGAAAACCAATGCTTCGAGTTGCATAGCCAAGAAAGATTGCACGTCGTGCTGTCGGATGGAATTCAGACCGTTGTTGAGGTGGCAACACTTAGTAACGGAAACACCCAAAGGTATGCAGATGCCGCCGAAACGGGGTCCCCACCGTCCCATGGGAGTTTGTTGCTGACACTTATAAAGAGGTCTAGATGGTAATATGTTATGGATATAACATGCACACTCAATTGCAAATCTCCAAAGCTTGATGGGCAAATGGCTGTGCTCTAGTAATGTAGATACTTTTCGACTAATCGTTTGAACCGATCTTACCACGACAGGGTTTGATTTAGGACTCAAAGGCAAAAGATCTCCATATGGGTACGTTGTCAGTATGTAAGGTAATCAGCTTTTGTGATGTTTCATTCTGACATTGGAGGATGAATGTTTGAAAGGCAGCTAAGACGCCTGACTTATGTCGCAAAAAGAAAAGGAACACGCGACGAGAATAATCGTCAATAAGAAGAAATAAAAATCGTGCATCATCCTAAGTTGTCTCTCGGATGGGTCCTGTAAGGTCAGCATGTATGGTCAGCATATCTTGGGATATGGTAATGATTTACTTTTACAGGTTACACACGTGTCACATGGTTCGGATTGTGCTGAACCGAAATTGATACCCTGAAGCAAAGACTCTTGCTTTATTTTAAGCATTATGCCCGTTGATGGATGCCCAAGTCGATGGTGCTACAATGTCCACGAAGGCAGATCGTTGGGAAGGTCCTCATAAGAACTCTTGTGATGTAGGTTATGTTTGGTGATAACATGGTCCAGACGATACTTATCCACTAAAGGAATGTTGCTCTTTGGTCAGTCACTCTTGGGTCGGGTGTCATGAGTGAGGTTCCATGTCATCACATCGAAAGCAATTCATCGCATGGACAATTCATCGCAGTCAATTGATTGCTGAACAATACATCGTATGTGCAAATACATCGCACGGACAATTCATCGCCTGTTTAATTCATAGCATGTTTATTCATCGCAGCATCTAAGTTTGTCACGGCAGCTCAGTTGTTGGTTTCATGCTAGAAATTCAACGTTCGAGTGATATGCGAGGGTTGCTGGATTTTTAATACTTTTTTTCAACTTTTTTAACACGCTTTTAAGATATTTTTTGCAGATTTTTAAGTTTTTAAGTTTCAAGATGGCTTATTGTTCTAGGTTATTTCTAGTGTATGATTTTCGCTGTTAGGCTTATTTTCCTCTTTCCTTTGTAAACCCTTTGTAAACTGTAAAACCCTTCAAAACCGTGAAGGACAGACGATTTCATATTAAAGTTCAAAATGACTTCCACATGTACGATTAACATTGCATTCAGGTGCCAGCGTGCAGCAGACCCCCCCCCCGCCCTAACCATTTACTTAACAGCACCAGGTTCCCCCTCCCCATGTACTGCAATGCGCAGTGAAAAGCAACTACTCAGGTTGTTTCTGTACTTTGTCTTATAATGGACCTGCCTTTCATATGATTGAAGTTTGAAGGTTTGATGTTATACTTTATGGAATAAAGATTAGGTTTATTGAATAATAATAATTAAGAGGTGTGATGAATTGTCAGTGGTATGAATTAAACACACAATGAATTGTCCGTGCGATGTATTTGCTCATGCGATGTATTGTTCCGCGATCAATTGACCGCGATGAATTGTCCGTGCGATGAATTGTCGGCGATGTATCTTCGGATTCCCATGAGTGATATCCGGCAAAATAATTGTCCTATCAAGACAATAAATGTCATTTGACAACAAGGCTCCTTCGACAAGGATTGCCTTATTTTATAATAACTTAAACTTTTGGTCACCCTGGAGGATGAAGGGAGGATGAAGGGACCCTGGGGCAGTCGAGATTAGGCTAGCCACTGCGTCCTTTGAAAAGAGCATGTTTTCAAGACGCAATACCATATGTAGAGTTCCGACTTTCACTATACCCATTTTTGTCGCTGTGATGCTGTTCCCTTTTGATGCTAAGAAGGTTTCGGTTGAGACAGACTTCGATTTATGGAGCCAATCTTTCCAGCATGTGACATGGCTGGTGGCACCCGAGTCTAAAGCGAAGTAATCACATGTAGACAGAAATGGTGGTTCTGAAGCATTAACAGTAACCAGGTCTCTGAAAGCCAGTCAATAAATAGGTTCTAACTATGTTCTATGGTCTATGTTCTAAATATGTTCCTTCAGCCGATCTATGATCTTCTTCTTCTGGTAGTAGAGCGTGGTTTGGCTGAAAGAACGAAGCGTATTTTTATAGTCTGAACATATATATTGACTAGCTTTTAGAGGTCCGGGTTTAGGAAAGATTGCAACACCCGTTTCACTTCAGTAGCCATGATTCAAAAGTTATCAACAATATACTCCCTATGCACATCATTTAACTACAATAAGGCAACAATATCAGGTATCCAATAATACACGTGCAACACCATTTAGGTCACGAATTAATATTGGTTATTTTTTTAAAGTCCCAAATGTAAGTTGGGTTTGGTACGGGACTCACACTGGCATACACTTGGTTTGGAGACGATACCCTGAACACTGGGGTGGTGTTTAACGCATTGCAAGGTGGCCATCTCACAAAGCTTGCAGTGCGAGTAGGGGACAAGTTTATCGTCCCACATTTTTTGTCAGCTGTGACAGAAGGGGTTATGCTAGGCCAAGAAACACATTGTTTACCCCTTTAAGTCACGAATTAATTCTAGTGATTGTTTTAAAGTCGCATATGTATGTTGAATCTGTCACGGGACTAGAACCAGCATGCACTTGATTTAGAGACGAGGACGCTAACCTCCGGGCCGTTGTTACTCGCTGTGCTCTGGAGCCCCCTTTCAACGCTTGCAGTGCAAGTTGTGACATAACATTTCGCCGATGTAGTAGTAACATTTTTTTTGGTAGCAGTGACTGAAGCAGTTACGCTGGGCCAAGAAATATATTGTAAGTCTCTTTAAGTCACGACATAATATTGGTATTTCTTCATAAAGATCCATGAGTATGACGGGTCTGTCAGGGGACCAGAACCAGTACTTAATTGCTTTTGAGTGAGGACGCGGACCAATGGGCTGTTGCTGCTCGCTTAGCTCGGCCGATGTAGTTGTAACATTTTTTGGTAGCAATGACTGAAGTGGTTACGCTGGGCCAAGAAAAACATTGTAAGTCTCTTTAAGTCACGAAATAATCCTGGTGATTCTTCATAAAGATCCATATGTATGACGGGTCTGTCAAGGGACTAGAACTGGTACTTAATTGCTTTTGAGTTGAGGATGCTGACCACTGGGCTGTTGCTGCTCGCTTAGCTCGGTGGCAGCCTCACAAAGCTTGCAGTGTGAGTTGGGACCTAACTTTTTGGCCCATCTAGTTGTTTATAATTTTTTTTGGCCGTGAAAAACATTGTTCATCTCTTTAAGTAACGAATTAAACCTAAGTACCATATGTTTGTTGAGTCTGTCACGGGACACGAACAGACATACACTTGCTTTGGAGATGAGGGTGCTAAACACTGGGCTGTTGCTGCTCGTTTTGCTCGGGGTACCCTTACATAGCTTGCAGAGTGAGTTGGGACTTATTTATTGGCAATTTAGTAGTTATCACATTTTTTTGTTGGCAGTCACTGAAGAGAATATTCTGGGACAATAAAAACAGTGTTCATCTCTTTAAGTCACGAAATAATCCTGGAGGTTTTTTAAATCCCTATACAGGGTGAGTCAAAAGTATCGACCCAGTGGAGTTGGCAGGTGTATGATTTGCTTTAGCAACAAAACAGCCCTTGATATTTGGTCACCACGGAGGGGGCCACGTTTTGACATCATCCAGAGATGGGCCCCCAGCCTGCCCCCTTAAATCAATTGTCTACTTCCGGTTCCTTTAGGAATATGGCATTGGTCCCAATTTGAGATTTGAGCGGTCAGTGAATTCATGGTGAATGCAGAAAACAGCATGTAAATCGGTCCACCATAGCACGAGCTATAGCCAAATTACAGGGTGTTTCAAAACAAAAACGCTACACGTCGAATTTTTCTAAGTCCAACAACCATTCCCAGTCACTATAACTCTTATCCCAGACCTCAGTAAAGGAATTAAAAAAGTTATTCCTGACCTCAGGAAAGAAAGCTTTTATTTGCATTTCTAATAAGAACGCAAAAGGTGACAAAAGAATATGACAGTCCTGATTGGTGTGTGTGTGTGGGGGAGGGGGGGCCCCAAAACAAACAATAAAAGCCCATATATAGATTTCAAGTAAAAAGAAATAAAATCATTTAATTGGCCATCAAGCAAAATAGCTAAAATAAAGGCTTTTACAGGATTTGGATTCGACGCAAAAAGAAAAAAACGCATGTGACAACCCTGGATGATGGGGGAAGCCAGTTGCACAGTGGCAGTCCAACATAGCTTCTGCGGCCTCTTATCCCTGATACCCTGTAGCAATCGAATCACCCAATCAGAGCAGTAGCCAGGAAATTTTATATACTCCCGCACTAGAATTAAAATGTTGTCCTCCCCCCCCCCCCCCCGGGCTCCACAGAAAATGAAGAGAAGAAAATCCCATTCGCCACAATTAAAAAATACCTTAGTCAGAGAAACAATTGTAAGTAAAATTGCAAGTGGAATTGCAAATTAAAGTGAATTTTATTTTAACCACATTTTTTTTCTGTCGAGCGTAATGTAACCATACGTGAACTAAGAAAAAGATCTATGCTTCTCGACTGTGAGGCAGAGGATGGCACTTCATTGCTATTAAAATTGTATTTCTTTTTTAATAACGTTAAGCTTGTTTTTTTTTAACATAACTAGTTTCAGCACAATTTATTTTGTATTTACTGTATTTTATTAGAGTTTAAAAGGCCTAGAAGCCATACACCCTTTCTTAAATCTTACGAACTAGGCTTAAAACTAACATATCGCACTAGCGTGCCCAGGCAACGCGACATCGCAACGAATCACCCCAATTGCCCAGCGTCCCGATGCAGACCTGCCGTCGCTGGCCACGTCCAACCAACTTGGAACTATCAACTTAACTACGTTAACAACAGAGCCTAAAGCCACACATCAGCCACAGAATCTGGATAGCGGAGGAGCATCTAACAGGATGAGGCCTCGACCTGGGCGAAGCGCCCGGTAGCCTTACAGAATTAGAGGACACTATACAATGAATTCCGACGAGCCACGGAATGCGGGGGGACACCCAGGACCTGGCGCAAACGATCATCCAGCTCTCTAAGAACAAAGCAGTAGTGGTAAAATGCGATATTTGGTTACATATATACCCCCACTTCCAGTCACCTGATAAAAGTGGGGAGGGGGTAATGATGCACTTCCGATCATCTGTTGAAAAGTGGGGGTTCCATTTTTCGTCAATCTGGAGGAGGGTGGGAAAGTGCTTTTTACTATCTGTTTTCGGGCTTTCGTCGATCTGGAGGAGGGTGGAAAAATTAATTTCTGCTTCCTCCTATGATATCACTTCCGGTCACGTGATCAAAGTGGGGGTTATGATGCGCTTCCGGCCATATGATGAAAAGTGGGGACGTCAGTTCCGGATTTCGTCAAGCTGGAGGAAAGTGCCTTTTGTTACCTTTTTCATTCTTCATCAATATGGAGGAGGGTGGGAAAGTGCTTTTGCTATCTTCTATGACGATACTTCCGATCACGTGATCAAAATGGGGTAATGATGTCACTTCTGGTCATGTGATGAAAGTTGGGGCGTCACTTCCGGTTTTCATCATATGGAGGAGGGTGCCTTTTGCTACCTTTTTTCGTTTTTGTTGATGTGGAGGACGGTGGGAAAGTGTCTTTTTTCTTTTTTTGTGGAGAGGATCAAGCGTAGGGTACAGCCTGGTGAACCCACATCCCGAACCGTATCGCTCTAAGACCGACAGTTCTCGAGTTGAGGGCATTTTGGGAAATTCGGATTTTGGAACTATGCCAATTTATTTTTTCGGGGGCCAAAATAATTGTTGACCGGGCCAACTACAAGGTGAGGCCAAATGAGGGGGGGGGCACTTCCGGTTTACATGGGGAACCATCTTGTCTGTTTGTCCTCTGAGTCTGCTAAATCGCATTTTCTTACTACTCACTTCCTGTTATGACATCAGTTCCTGTATGATGTCACTTCCTGTTATGACATCACTTCCTGTTAGGTCATCACTTCCGGTTATGACATCACTTCCGGTTATGACATCACTTCTTGGATTTGTACTACGTTTGTGTTTTGTGTGATATTAAGGATATTAGTCTTAGTGACGCGGTGAGTTTAGGTAATATTGAAAAACCTTTAAAAATCAATTGTTATTATTAGTGGCGAGTGTTTTGAACCAAACTCTGATGTATTGAGAGTTATAGTTGATTTTTAAAGTACATTTTTGTAAGTTTACACCCATAACCGTTACGGCCAATCCAGTGAGTTAAGTGTCAAAATAAAATTCGAGAAAATTCAGTCCAGATGTAGTTCTGGACTCGAACACAGGGCCTCCCAGTTTTGGTGCAGTTGGGCAGGGCTACATGCACCATATCATATGTGCAACTTCTAATATGGCGCATATAGCCCTGCCCAACTGCGCCAAGGCTGGGAGACTGTGTGTTTAAGTCCAGAACTGCATCTGGACTGAATTTTCTTCATCAGATCTTTCCTTATATAGGGAAAATATTTCCCATGAGTATGACTATTAGAGATACATTTGCTTTAATGATAAGAGATTTTCGGTAAGGTTGCGTTTTTTTAAACAGTTATAATTTCCTATCTTCATCGCTGGAAACTTAGGTTAAAAACCACGAGAAAGATCGACCCTTCAACATCCTAAAAACTGCTCTTGAATCGGTAGATTGGTTCGAGTCGGGAGAGGTCTCGGGTTTATTGACACAAAAAGGCCACTATCCATACGATTACGTGCAGTCTATGGACATTTTTAAAGAACGGAAATTACCCCCAAAAGAGGCGTTCTTCTCCACTCTACGAGGTGAAGGTATCACTGATACAGAGTATGATCCTGCTACGTCTGTTTGGAATTTGCTGAAGGAGAAAGTTTTTAAAAATTATCATCGTGTATATCAGATGATCGATGTGTATCTTCTAGCCGACATTTTTCAGACGCTCAGGGAAACTTGTTTGCTCAATGACGGTACAGATCCATGCTACTATGTGTCCACACCAGGGTTTAGTTGGGGAGCCGCATTGAAAAAACCGAAGCCAAACGAGAATTGTTTACCCATGAAGGAAAGCATAATTTTATAACTTCCAGTATCAGAGGTGGAACAACTTTTGTGTCAAGAAGGCACTCGATCGCCAATAACGAACATCTACCAGACACCTACGACGAGAATCTACCTAGTGTATATCTAGTAGATTTGGATGTCAACAACTTATACGGACTAGCCATGACCGAATTCCTTCCATACGAACGATTTAGTTGGCTGACAAGGAAAAAAATTCTCGAATTGTGCTTGGTATCGGTTGAAAAAGATTCGGAATATGGTTATATATTGGAAGTGGCCCTAAACTATCAAAACATCCGAGCTACACGACGATCACAACGATTATCCTTTAGCACCGGAAAAGTTTAAAATAAAGCCAAAACTCATGTCTCCCTTCATGAAAGAAATGGCAGGAAACAAGAAGATCGTTTCTACTTCCAAACTGATGACTAACCTGCTCCCGAAGAAAAACTATATAGTTCATTACTGATATTTACAATTCTACTTAAAGCATGGTTTAATTTGAAAGGTATTCACAGAATTCTAAAATTTCGTCAGAAGCAATGGCTAAAATCTTACATAGAATTTAACACCGAGAAGCGTCAACTCGCAACGACGACGTTCGAAAAAGACTTTTTCAAACTGAAAAATAATTCGGTGTTTGGAAAAACGATAGAAAACAAGTCGGGGCGTTTATCCGTGAAGTTGTCCGATAATCCTAAAAAATCTGTCAAGTACACCAATCTGCCACACGCGGATTCATTCAAGATCCTCAACGAAAATCTCATACAAGTAAACTTGAGACTTCGTTACATCAAGTGCGACTTACCAACTTACTCGGTTTTTGCATCCTCGAACTTTCCAAACTCACAACGTATGAATTTCACTACGAGTTCATGCATCCAAAATATGGAGACCGAGCACATTTACTTTTCATGGATAACGACATTCTGTTCTATGAGGTAGAGACTGAAGATTTTTACCAGGACATAGAAATTGAGTCAGATAGATTCGATACCAGCAAATATGATCCATCGCATTCTCTGTATAGTATTAAAAAAAACAAGTCCTGAAGAAAATGAAAGATGAGACGGCTGGCAACCCGGTGAAAGAATTTGTAGGCTTGAAAGCAAAAATGTACTCAATTTTAGTAGGGGGAAGAGAGTATTAGAAAAGCTAAAGAGATTAGTAAAGCGTTTATCCAAAAAAGTCTCGGCACGAAGACTACAAAAAAGCGCTATTTTCTGAAACATCGTCGAAAGCCACGTGGATGAGCATTCAAAGTAAGGATCATCAGTTCGGTACGGTTGAAATTTCAAAATCTTCCGTATCTCCTACAACGATAAGAGATTCGTGTTGGATGATGGAATAAATACGTAAGCGCACGGTCACTACAGAACGGGTATAGCGCATGATTTTATAGACGGTATAATTGATCCGATGGAGTAGGAAGAAGCTGAAGAGCAAACTTCGCTGGAGAAAGATGAGGAGGAAGAAGCATCAGCCACTGAAATACCAAAACGAAGCGAAAAAAAAAATAGTGGCTAATAAGAGGAAAAGAGCTGCGGCTGCTCGTAAGAAATGTGCGACAGAAACTGTTGAACAGAGAAAATCTTGGTTGAAGAAAATACCCGCCGCTAAAAGAAGAAAATTAATATGATTTGTTGTACTTAAAAATCGAGTAGAAATTATTTAAAAAGATAAACTGCTAATGTTATCAGTCCAGCTATTAAATTTTGAATCATATCCCTTCCACCTAACGAAGTAGATCATTTTCCCATCTGTACCTTTCTTTCGTCTTAATACTTTCTCCACTAAAAATAAATCGGGAACGAGAGTTTTTTTAATTTCTTGTTCGTAGAAACCTCCGAGCACCGGTTTGTTCAATTCGTCTTTTTATAGATAAGTAACAGGTTCAGTTTTTTGTACTTTACGGATTGTGAAAACTTCGTTAGTAAAATTTTGTAAATACCCTTTATCAACAATTGTCTTAACTTTAGAAATTCTGACTTTATTTCCTACGACAAATTTTGGTTTTTTCAACGATTGTTACGGTTTAATTTTCGGTGACGATTCGTGACGTCTGTTTACTTCCCACGGTTTTAATATAGTTGTGGAGTGAACCGTGTCATTGTACCGTGAAACTAACTCAATAATAATGTGTATCCATTGGTAGTTCCCCTGCTTGGTGAATTGTTTCCACATGCGAGTTTTCAGCGTTCTGTTGAAACGCACTACAACGCTCGCTTTCTTCTCAGAGTGGGTAGAGTACAGGTTGATGTTGTGACGCTTAAGGAGCGCTTTAAAGTTTTTGTTGTAGAATTCACTGCCTAAATCAACTTGTAAATTTTTAGGGGGTATCGTTCCTTCAAGTTTCTTTTTAAAGGCTTCCGTAACGACTACACCGGATTTTGATTTAAGGGGAAAGGGCCAAGGAAACTCTTAATGCAAGTCAGTAGGTAGTTAAAAGCTTTATTAGCGTTAGAGTAAGGTATCATCTCCACCAAGTCCGCTTGCCATAGATCATTCAGACTCCGCACAATCACTTTCCGCCTCGGAAAATGTTTCCACGTCAGTTTGTGGAGTTCGTTTACGAGTTGATCCATTTCGTTTTTTTTTCTTCCCATTCCGAACTTGAGCTTCGTCCCCATGATTTTTTTAATGATCGCAGCGGCTAATTTTTTTCTCCAAGATGTTGAAGGATCCTTACGTACGTTTTGAGCTTTAGATATAAGAATTTCATCGGCGACGTGGAGGCGTTGACACGCGTCTGTTTTGTATTGCCGAAAGTGTAGGGGTGACTTTCAAACCCGTACTGATAGATGCATATTCTGTTCACGTAGCTGGAGCGGGAGTCGAGTATTCGGAAAGATTGGGATCTTGCGCTATCGGAGTTGAATGCTCGACGGAAGGTTTCGGCGATTCAAACTTTTTCGTCTCGTTCACCGTGGTTTCCCACTCTTCATCATCTTCATCCTAGGATTTATACGTTTTATTTATGGGAGTAATAATTCGTATACGTTTTAGTCGTTTTCTCGTTGGAAAACCAGCAATTGGTTTCGCAGGACTCGCTACGGGTGATGGATTAACAACGGTAGGTTTCAAAGTACTAACGACGGGTTTAAAATTCTTGTAAAGATTCTTCTTGATCTTGTTCATCCAAACGTTGATTAAAAAAATTTTCCCGTTTTCCTTTTTTGAGATTTACTATTTCACGTTTCTTTTCCATGTTATCTTTTTGTCTTTCTTTTGTTTTTATCATCGAACGACAACATACGTCTATAACGTCCCTCGTTTAATGTTTTGTCGATCGATAAAAACCCGTACGGATCGTCCCAACACGTTCTACACAATGTTTTAAAGTCCAGAAATTCCATGTCCGGACCAACGTGATTTTGTATATATGTTTCAGGTTTAAATCGTCCACGGGAAATACGACTAATAAATTGGCCTTATCTCTAACCACTTGTTTGGAAATTCTGGTGTAAGACTGACTGCAATAAAAAACGTCGGCGTTAGAATGCCGGCCTTGAGCGAAGTAAGGTTCTATGTTTTTTTTGTTTGTCTAAAAGAATATCGTCAAAAACCACGAGATTACGAAACTTGGTGTCCAACTCCTCAGGAGGAATTAAATCGTTTTGAGAGTCGCTATCTCCCGCCCTATGGTTCCCTCAATTTCGGAAAATATAGAATGTAAAGCTCGGTATTTCGCCTGGCACAGAGTTTTCCTGTACACGTATAATCTGTCGTAATCCAACCATCCCTCGTTACAGATAGAATTAAACAGTAAGTCCTATAATCAGGCATCTGATGTTTGAAGGTAGAAATGCGTGATTTTTAGGTTTCTTGATTGGCACGAAGAAATCGTAATTTTGAATATCTATTGTTTTTTCTTATTCAGAAATCAAACTCATAAAGTCTTTGTCCTAAAACTTTTCGTTGAATGTATTAGATTCGGTGACTCCGTAATGTACGTTACACCAAAGATTTACAGTTCTGGGAGCTTAGTTGCTGATGTACACGGAGTTAATTTTACCACTAACTTCCGACAAGGACATACTTCCGCACGGAACCAAGTTAAACCACGGTTTTTCTATAACGTTTTTGTTAAGTTTTCCTTTAGTTTTGTGGATGTTGTTGTACACCCACGTTCTGAGACATAGCGCCTTATTCGACTCACCGTCTGCCTTTTGATAGATTGGGTAGCAGGTGGAATCTGGGTGCGAGTAATTTGGGTAACTGAACATCGTCAAAGAAATGGGTTTCTGCTCGTTGGTTCAATTTCTAATTTTTTTGGAGATGTATAGTTTAAGATTTTTCATCGCGATTTGAGATTCGGGAGTCCAATGGAGAAATCCATCCTTTACACCTGGAATCTTTGTTCAAAATCGGAGAACCTATTCTTTTTAAATCTTCGAATTCTACGGAAGGAGATAAGACGTACTTTCCTCCATTTTTTAAATCATCGCATTTTCCGTCTTAACTTCTAGAGAATTTGATTAAAGCAGACTCGAAAGTTTTCCGTACCAGGTAGAATGAGACATTGTTGAAATTTCTTATTCCTTTTGTTTATATATAAAAAAAAATCGTCAAAATGCTGGTTAATAAATTTGGACAGTCTTTGAAACGAACGCAGAGAGATGTGAAAGGGGTTCCGGGTACAGGATTTATATTAGACCTGAACCATGATTACGACATGCAGAATAGGCGACTTACTAAAGTCGGAGCTGCTACAGAACCCGAATATGTCGTAATTTATTCCCAATTTACTGAATTAGAAAACGAAGTAAAAAAAATTACAAGTAAGTGAAGAAAGATGCGGATGGACATTTTAACGCTGAAAAGAAACGTAATAAAGATCTCGAAACTCCCTTGCAATTTAACGATGCAGTGACTAAAGATTACGTCGATTCTAAAACTGCATCGGACATGCAAATGAATCGCTTAACTAATCTAGCTGCTGGTGTAAATCCCAAAGATGCGGTGACTTATTCTCAGTTGACAGATGTAAAAAATTTAAAAACTACGTTGGAGGAAAGTGCCGATGGTCAACTCGACGCGAAAGATAGATGAATCAAGGATTTGGCATCCCCGCACAATCTAAAGATGCGGCGAATAAAGAATACGTCGACGCGAAGCTTCTCGTCATAAACGAAGTCGAAACCAAACTCGGTGACGCTTTGAAGGAAGGCCCCGATGGACTGCTCGATGCAAAAAGTAAGCGAATCAAGGACCTTGCATCACCCACACAATCTAAGGATGCCGCAAATAAAGAATACATCGACGCGAAGCTTCTCGGTATAAACGAATTAGAAACCGAACTTGACAATGCCTTGATCATGGACTCTCGCGACATATTCGACGCAAAAAATAAACTAATCAGTAACCTGGCAAACCCTGAAAGCCCTTCGGAAGTTGTTAATAGAGATTATTTCTTCGAGGTATTAGAGAAACCTACGAAATAGACAAACTTCAAATGGCGTTCAACGAGGACGAGGATAGAGTACTCGATGCAAAAAATAGACGAATCAAATTTACGCTCCCTCCAACCGCGGAACACGACGTGGCTACTAAAGGTTACGTCGATAGTTGAATGGTTACTTTAAACATAGAAAAAACTCCCGCCAGACGCGGAGGAAGCAAAGAACCATTTAGAAAACGTCGGTTTTGTGATGGAAAGATATATAAATCCACGTATCGACTGTATAGTTACTTTTCGCAGAGCCGGTCCTTACCCTAAAGGTCATTTTTTCTTGTGTATCAATAACTATCCTCGCCAATACTACTTATCAACATCCGGTTAGTATATCTTGGGAATGAGTATAACAAGTAGCGGAGACTATATATCTAGTTCAGATATAAAGACACGGTGTTTAATAACTAGGTTTTTAGATTTATCGGAAAGTGTACCCAAAGACAAAGGATTTCAAGTTTATCTCGGTTTCGAGAGACTTCTCCAACCATCAACTTTAAGTATAATGGAAATACCGATCATTGGGCGCGATGGTAACGTGATTTATATAATGGCTGATACGGCAAGCATGGAGGATAAAGATTACCAGATAGATATAAACCTAACCAAGACTCGTTGTATAACATGGTCAAAGCAAAGACTATCTACCAATCCATACGAAGAACAATTGGGATAACCGAGTTAAAGAGCTAACCGTCTTAAAATATCTTCGTAATCATATCCCTTGCACGAAAAACTTAGAAAAAATAAACAGAAATGACCGCACAATGTTTGATTAAAATTTTGCACCCTGTCGTAATTGTATTTAACGGTACCCAAATACTCCGAAATGGATGTCGGTGGTTCGAGGTTGACGAAACTGTCGAAATAACACAGTATGGCAGTAACTGTCGAGTAAGCCACCCAATGACTTCCGTTTTCAGCGTGAAAATTTTCGAGATTAACGATGCCACATTCGCCACGAGGTTTAGGTTTTAATGGCAGACGATCCTTGCTAAAAGTACCTCTTTATTTAGGAATTTTCAAAACTTTGATTAATATCTCGAGGTTTAGTAAAATCGATCAGACCTTCACTGGACTTAGAAAGAGCCCTCTGCCACGATTCGCTTTTTTTTCTTTTTACGTTTCAATCCCAAACCCTCCATCTTCTTGTTATGTCTCACCATTTCTTCCAATACCTTAGCATCGTTCTGGCTCTTTTAACTGCAGCGGCGATACCGGCGGCACCTCCGGCTAGACCACCTACACCGGCTAAGATGGGTCCCAACAATGCCAACAATGGTAAAAACCCCCTCGTTTCGAGTTTTTTCCTTTTCACCCCGCTTCGTTTTTTTCCGATTTTACTTGTTTTCGTTTTTTGTTTCACTATATCTTTTTTTTAATAAATCACTTTGACTTTGCCTTTATCCAGTTTCAAACTTATTTTTCTATCACAGATCAATAGCGCGTGGCACGTCGTGTTAGCTGGAACCGCAACGTTAAATTTCAACTTTACTTACACGTCGACTATGCCGGACTAATGTCTCTCCGATTGCTTGGAACATACCAAAATTAATAGAGGATACGTCTTTTTAAACTGCACCGAATCGATACACAAGTCCCAGACATCGTACAAAGTGCGTCTGAACTCTTGAGCCATTCTATACAGGAGTGAGTATTCTCCTGTAGCGTAATTTACGTTCAAGTCCAAGAACAGGTAAATTTCAGAATTTAAAGTTACGTGAGCATCTTGAAGACTGCAGTGATCAAATACGGCTGGATTTTTAGTTTGCACATCTTTTCTATCAGTCTGCAGAGCTAGAATGACCCACCTCGGTTTTTCGACGGCCGAAGTAGTAAGCACGCACTATGTGAAACTAGTGCTCTGAGGTAGTCCGCAACTATCGTAATGCCAGTGCCAAAAACCCAAGTCCACGTTCATCCCACCTTCTATGTAGCTAAAACGCCTGAGTTTTTTCTCGTCGGATGTGGTTACATGCGGTACATGCCACGAATCGTTACTCAAATCGACTTTCCCAACGGCTGTTGCAGCTGCCCTGAATACAGCGTCGTCATTGCTCGCCCTAGACAACGTTAGGACATGCTTGGCACTGTACAGCACCTTGTCATAATTTTCGAAAAATCCCATGCAGTGTTTTAAAGAATTGGCGAACGAGAAGCTTCCTTTATGGGTCGTTTCCTTCACGATGATGGAATGCCGTAATTTGAATCCAATGTTAGCATTCAAACTGGCTGTGGAAGATTCTGCCGCATCTAACACCCAGGAGTTCCCCAGCAACGACACTTGATCGGTCGAACCGTACACAAGGAGACCGTTCACGAGTGTCCCATAACCGGGGTAATTTAACTCGTCCACTAGCTTATCCCCCAACTGATATTTAATGCTGGAAAACAGGTAAATGGAACCATTATTGACGAGAGACACTACGTTCGCATCGGCAAAACTAGAACCATCGGCGTTCAGTAACCTGCCTTTAATCAGAAGATAAATATTTCGCGACTTGTAGGAATAAATCCTGATTTTCATATACTATTCTAATTTCTGCATTGACGTTGTTTAGATTGGTTCCTACTATCGGATCATATTCGTGAAATGCGTACCTCTTCACGGAAGAATCTTGTTGTAAAGATTCGTTTATATCGAGGTGATGTTCTGTTAAACTCATCTTCTCGCTCTCTTTATAAATCTGATGAATGCTGCGTTTTTTGCCCTTAATTGATTATTATCTATGACGAATCCTTTTCCAATTATTCTTTTTTTTTCTTTCGAATATCAACATTCTTTTGTAATATGTACAAAATTATTTTTTTGACCTCAGATGAAGTCTGACGGTAAGGGTTTCCCCATTTAAATTTATCATTTCGTTATCTTGAGAATTTAACCAAATACGAATATTACTAATCTTGTCGGTAGTTATGGGAAGGTAAATTAAATTTTGAGAGGAAATTATCATCTTATAATCCGGTGGCACTCCTGGATAAAAAGCATATATGCAAGGTTGAGTGTCGTCATTCACGTAGGAAGACCCGATGATGTTGGTATGAACGAAAATTGTATTGAGCCCCATTATATCCACAGATTTTTTACCTTGCTGAGTGTTAGTATAAGTTCCCTGAAGGAACCCTAGAACAGTTCCTAAATTATTATCTTCCAGAAACGAAATGCCGTAGAGCGGATTATTTATAACCAAATTTGGTTTTAAAGTATTGTGATTCGGTTCTGAAACGATGGCATTTTTTTCGTGACCACTTCCTTCCAAAATATAAGGTATAAAATTATTCAAGTCCGAAATTTCATAAGTGCCGGAAACGACTCGCACTTCGATCCAATTCGCTCCACCATTGATGGTGTACAAAAATTCGTTATTGTCAGCGTGCACGTTGAAAATACTGTAGTACATAGCCAAGGAGATGAGTGCCATTTCATACTTTTTTTTAGGGTCTAGGTATATGGGCGTTTTTAAATTGCTGCTAAGTTTGCCACCCATCCCCGTTAAAATTATTGAACTGGTATCCATGCCTTTTCATTTTTGTTATTTATTTTTAATAATGAAAAAAGGTACTGAAAGACACTTTCCCACCATCCTCCAGGTCGATGAAAATGAAGAAAATTACCGAGAGGCACTTTTCCACCATCCTCCGGATCGATGAAAACGAAAAAAGGGTAGCAAATGGCACTTTCCTACCATCCTTCAGATCGATGAAAAACCGGAAATGATACCCCCCACTTTTCATTACCCACCGGAAGTGACACCCCCATTTTGATCTCGTTACTGGGGATATGTACATGTTAATGACCTAAAAAAGGCATCCCCTCCAGAATAACAAAAAAAAAACCCCTCCAGAATAACAAAAAAAAAACGTAAAAAGGAAACAAAAGCCACCTTCCTCCAGATTGACAAAAAACCGGAAGTGACGTCACCACTTTTCATCATGTGATCTGAAGTGCATCATTACCTCCACTCTGATCACATGACCAGAAGTGACATCATAGGATGAAGAAAAAACTACTTTCCCATCCTCCTTCAGATCGATGAAAACCGGAAAACAGATAGTAACAAGCTCTTTTCCACCCTCCTCCAGATTGACGAAAAATGAAAAAGATGATCGGAAGTGCATCATTACCTCCACTTTTATCAGGTGACCGGAAGTGGGGGTATATATGTAACCGAATATCGCATTTTACCACTACTCAAAGCGACGCCGATCAGCCCAGAGAGGGCAATCTAAAAGGAAATGACAAACGGTCTTGGGGCTCCTGCCACAAGGACAAGGATGGGGTGCGTGACCACCCAAGACGAAACATATGCGCCCGGATCTGGACATGACCAGTCCGCAGCCTGGAAATGAGGACGGAGTCCCTACGTGTAAGGCTGCCCAGGGGTCTGGGCACAGCCACCGAGGGATGAATCTCCTACAGGGCGTGACCAGTGGGTTCGCTAGCCCATCTGTCCGCCCACAGTGAGGCAAAAGCCCTGGCAACAACTGAGCGCATGTCCCCAGGGCCTACTGGAAAACTCACAGCATTACGCCTCTCCTCACACTCACGCCTGGCTAGGCTGTCTGCTGTCTCATTGCCGAAGAGCCCGGAATGTCCCAGGACCCAGGCAATAGCAACAGAGAGCCCAGACATAGTAGCAGCATAGATCTTCCACCCGATCTCGTACGCAATAGGATGTGCCACAGACATAGAACTCAAATTGCGCCTTAAAAAACCAATCCCAACGAGAGAATCTGGCAGGATAAAAAAACTGGGGGAAACACAAGTCCTCCGTCAACATTCAAGACCAGAGAAATAGCAACAAGTTCCCCAACAAAGGCAGAGAGTAGTGCTCCCAGGAAGAAACTATACTCAAGACGGAGGCTGGGGACACAGATGCCAACACGTCCTTCCGCGGCTTCAAGGAAGAAAGAGGCATCACAAAAAACCTGCACGCCAGTTACAGGGGCACCCCCCCCTATCCCGGATTGCCAAGCTCTTAACCCCACACCAGACCCATGGACAAACAGGGGAAGGGCTAGGGAAACCAGCAAGCCCGTCATCAAGGAGGAGGGATGCACCCAGACCCGGCGCACCAAGGAGTTCATGGGCCCCCTGGGGGAGAGAGGCATAGTCCTTGATGATACAAGCCAGGGGGTCACCGCTGCCCTTTCCAACGGCTCTATTACACACTCTGACAAGGAGTTCCCTGACTCTGAGGTCAAGCGGGACCTTACCCGCCTTCACCAAGAGAGCCGAAATGGGGGTGAAAGGCAAACAACCCATCACACACCGCAGGCAGTCGTTTAAGGCGACCTGAATGGACCTGATCGCCTGGGCAGAACTAACAAGAACAGGAGCGTGAATGTCCACACAGGTCCGAACATACACCCTATAAAATGTAGCAACCACAGCACGCTGCGCAGTGGTCTTATTGTTCGCGATCGCGCACAGCATACCGGTACGTCTGACAACTTTTTCCTTGACCACAGCGGCATCATGAGACCAATCCAGGCTAGTGTCGAGCCAATAACCAAGGTATCTCACCTTGGACTTGGACGTGACAACCAAGCCATCCGCAGTGATTGACCCCTCAACAGCCTGTCCGCGGCGGAATATCATCAACTCAGTCTTCGCGGCCGACAGAGCGAGCCCCCTGACCGCGAGAAGCCAGGAGCCATAATCAACAGCCCTCTCCAAAGCAGCCAGAAGGACAGGTAGGTCCCTAGCAGTCAGCTGCACAGCCACATCATCCGCGTAAGCAACCACGTTGACCGTTCCACGAGCACAGCATTGATTGCCACAGCGAAGATGGCGGGGCTGAGGCAGCTGCCCTGCGGGAGCCCCATATCCGTGGCTAGGATGCCAGACCAGCAACCGTCCACCCTGGTTGCAAAGCTCCGAATCCCAAGGAGGGCCAGAATAGCCTTTTTTCAGCTTCGTGCTGACTCCCAGGTCATCAAAGGCCTGCCCAACCCACAACACATCCACCATATCATATGCAGCCTTGATGTCCAGGAAGACAGCCACGGCGAAGCAGTCATTGAGCCAAGCTTCACGGATGCCCGATTGAAGATACAAGACAGCATCCTGAGCACCCCGATGCTTCCGAAAGCCGAATTACGCACCAAAGAGTTTTTCAGACGCCTCCGCCTGCTATACCAGCCTGTTTATGAGAATTCTCTATACACCTTCCGTGGGCAGGAAAGGTGGGCAATAGGCCTGTAGCTCCTAACGCAAGTGCGAACCTTGCCCCTTCCTAAAACAGTGACCAGGACAGAAAAAAAGCCATGTCTGCGGGATCGGCACACCGTCAAATCTACTCTGAAAAAAACCGAGGAGCTTGGTCCGACCACTGTCATCAAGATTCCGGAGGTCAGAATATGAGACATGGTCATTCAAGGAGGCACCTCCGGCCTTATAGGAGCCGAGTGCTGCCAATAGTCGAGCAGAGTGAGTGGAAAATCCAAATGGCCGGAAACCCCATCGACCACAGAGGGAGGAGACACCAAAACCGCTGCAAAGTTGTTATTGAATGCCGCTGCTATCTCCGGGCCACGGAGAACCTCATCCGAACCGCCGAACACCCACGACACCACAAGGCGAGCATCCTGTGGCCAGATTAAAGACCACACTTGCGACAGAGGCATACTCTGGGAGACTCGGTCGCAGAGCCTGTAACCTTACTGGTCTTTCTCCCTTCGGAGGATGAACCTGGTCTCCTGAGCGATCCCAACATATTCAAACCACCTAACATCGTTCCTAACACATTGTAATCGCTGCCAGGCTCACTGCTTATCCCTGACTGCACACCGGTAGGCCGGCGTCCACCACGCAGGTAGTTTCCTGATAGCCCCTTGTCGAATGGTGCCTGGTCCCCAAGGGCCAGCCCTCTTCCTAATCCACTTCTGGATCCAGGCGTTAAAGTCCCCAGACGTTACGAGCGGTCCACGAGAGCACTGCCAGGTATCCGGCACAAAGATAAAAGAACTGGAGCAGGACAGGGCCACAGGAAAGTTGTCACTGCCCCCAAGATCCGAGGAGACCTCAAAACAGAATACTGAAGCAAGGCCAGTAGAGCATCGGAACAAGTCCAGGACAGATTCTTGGAAAGCCCCACCACAGCTCCTCAAGAAAGTAGGCACCCCCGACTGGATCACCTCCAGATCAAGGCGACACAAGGAATCGGCAATCAAACGCCCCCTGGTGTTACAGCAGGTACTACCCCAAAGCCAGTGATGTGCGTTGAAGTCGCCCCCAAGAACAAGCGGTCTTGGGAGTGAGTCAACCCACCCCACCCACTAGTGCCTTGAAAAACGTCCGTTGGTATGCACAAAACCGATGGTAACCCATTTATGCTCCCACCAAATCCTGAAGACACACGAATCAACACATGCACAGGTCAGAAGAAGGGGAGGGGAACAAATAACCATGTCCTTAATGAACACACGAACACCGGAGGGTCCAGGGCCCATAATGCTGTTGCACCCACGAAAAACAGGGGTTGACCCCATCCGGGAGTCTAGTCTCCACAATCCCCAAAATGTCAACCTTATTGCATAAATTTTCTATGTTCTCAACCTTGTTAGCCACCCCTCTGACGTTCCAGGAACAGAGTGTGAATTATATTGGGGTTGAGAGGAAAAACACAGACAAACACAGAAGGACACAAGAATATTAGAACAGGATTACGGGGTCACCTGGACTTCCAACAACTCCACCTCAATGTCACCCCCAAGTGTGCTAGAACCACTAACACTACCCGAACTGTTAAAGGTACCGTCTGACATCTGCTTCTCACCATCATCTGGTAACGGGGATGCCTCCCGGTCCCGCTGAATCAGCAGGCGAAACAGCACCACACACGGAGTCAGTCCGAAGGTCAGATGTAGAACCACCCCATTGACTGGACACACCATCCTCGGCCACCCCCTCTGAGGCAACCGCATCAGTACCATGGTCAGGGCCGGACATACACGCCCGATGAGAAAAACTGACGGTTTCAACTCCCCGTTCAGCAGGGTTGGAAGCTGAGCGAACATCCGGAGAAACACACATTTGACTACTGTGAAGCCGCAGGACCGACATTGTCAGCTGCAGACTGAACGGCATACACAAGACTTGAAGACATATGGGTAATAGGTGCTGGATTATCATCAGGAGTCAACACAGAAAATCTGTTTTGGCAATCAACTACCAGTTGCTTGGAGTGCAGTGGAGAACTCGCTAATGATGATTGTGCTCCCTATACTTTCCTACGCTTTGGTGGTTTACCTACCTCCCACTACCTCCCACTCAGCCTGGTCGCTGCCAGGCGCTGGGCCAGAGTTCTTGCTGACTGCTTCCAATACGACAAGATCCAGCACTGGAGGCGTTGGAGGCACATCCGTTGGGTCCGCTGGGGCCTGATGCACACACAGGGCTCTCTTTGGGATAAATGAGTTGCACCGGTGGCAGAAAACGTACGGGCAAAACTTTCGAAGATGGCCACGCTGCTAGCATTTTAGTCAACGCGGCAACCTATCCTGTACAGCCAGGATGGCTAGCACAACTTTAACGCCAATGATGTCAGAAATGTCCTCAACCAGAATAGAGTCTCTCAAACGGACTAAAACTGAACAGACACCCGCACGACAATGACTCAAACCTTCCGGTTCATGATATTCGTGTCGCACACTTAACATCTCACCGTAATTTTTAATGCCCTCCTCAACTCCACATCGTGCAAGTCCAAGGGCAACCAGTGCACCCTCATCTGAAGGGTAGGCACAAACATATCGTGAACAATTGCTGAGTGGCCGTTAAGTAGAAGGCTTCCTACCCTCTTGAACAGTAACTTGGATTCCGCGTCCACAAACATAACCTGGAAGGCATTCTTAGCGCGCAGCCAGGCCATACTGGAGACTTTCCTCAAATCTACAATTGGAGCCAGAGCATCCCTCAAGTCCTTCATGAAGTACGGATGACCAGCACTCTCTCCTATATTAATTAGAGTTAGTTCCATACTGATGTTAGCCAGTCCACCCCTGTACATTTTCGTAAGCCAGTTCAAGTCACGCTGTGCACCGTCTACATCCAATGCTGGGAACTCCTCTGAGTCAGAGTGCTGAGCATTTACATCAGCCGTTTCTCCTATTGTGATACCGCCCCCTTGACTGGATAACGAAAACACATTGTTCTGCTGCACATTTGGGGTGTAAACACCGTCGCAAACAGTACCACGCCGTTCATTGTTGACACTCCTGCAATATTCATTGTCATTATTGACATTGTTGCGAGCAATGCCTACTTGAGCTGTTAGTGTTGGGCCTACCTCCTCTTCCTCCCTATTCACCACACCATACAACTTTATGTCCTCTTCATCCAGTCCAATTGCTTCCGCTAATCACCACACTTCCTCATATTTATCCGGTCCCACTAGACCTTTTGAGATCTCTTCCTGCATCAGCACACCCTTTTGTTTGAGCGACAGCAGAAACTGCCCTACCGGCCCCGCCATTTCGGCCATTTCGACAATTTTACTCTTCTCCTGAAGCTGACGTTTCGAAATAATGTAACCATTTTATCGTGTTGGGCTTACAATTTTGTTGTTAGCTGGCAAACAAATTGTAAACATAATCGTTAACTGCTTCCAAACTGTAAGCTTTATACATAAACAGGCCATTTTCACGTTGCTTAGGCTTACAGGAACTAGAAAGAATACTCTTCCATTTGAAACCTTAACCTTTCTACGCTACATGGTTCTCTGGAACTGAACTTAGCACGCGTTTCTAAACAAACAAGCGGCTACAGCGACTGCCTAGTCGCACCGGTCTTCTAGCAGTTACTCCACTTCCAATGTTGAGGCGCACACCTCTGTCATGCACTACAACAGCTATCTGTATTATACTAATCTAAAAGCAGTAGCCATCACAATTTCCGGTTAAAAATTTGTTAGCTTTTAGGCCTATTTTACATTTTAGTCGTAATTGTCAGCTTTTAGGCCTAATTTTAACCAGCAGTTTTAATTTCGTAAGTAGCAGCTAACGGAGATATGGATTGTATAGTAAGCTTATTCATTTTTGCAACACGGAGCGCCTTCAGGCACACAGTTACAGTGTTACAACGTAACGCTCAACGTAGCCTATATAGATCAGTGGTAGTAGGGAAGTGACGAGAGAGATGCTGGTGATGAAGCCAACAGCGACTCGTAACAATTTGACGTTGTCATGGTAACATGATGTTTGGCCTAATTTTGATTTTTTAGGAATTATTTTTAAAATGCTGTTTTAATTTCGTAAGTAGCAGATAGTCCTAATGGAGAATTTGGTTCGACGGTAAGCCTATTCATTCATGGAACAATGCGACGATACTATTTTAAACGAAGCTATGACATCCATTTGTTTTTATTGAGGATTTTAAATTAGGATTTTAATTCGACGATCAAATGTTATTATTTAATTTAGTTACATCGAAGAAGTTTATTAGCTATGAGGAAGTAACGATGTTTTAAGTTGCCATGTTATTTAACTTACTTCTCACAACTGAATCTAACGTTGTAAACAATGGTAGTCAATATCTGGTACCGTTGCGAAATTGAAAAAAGCGACGGACAGACGGACGGACAAAGTCGTTGCAATAGTCTTCTCAGCCGGTACGGCTGTACAGAAGACTAAAATCAACGCTAGAGGCCACTATAACGGCCTTATCGTGCCCCCGCACGTGCGGGGGTGCTGGCTATGGCCCTGCGGCCATTGTACATACTGAATTAACAACTATCCAATATTCACATCTAATCGCCACACGTGACTTGCTGCACAAAAGGCATAGTAACGTTATCCGACAGGAGTTCCCAGTTTACAGTACTGTACTTACTGTAATTGGCTGAATTTAATTACCGATTTAGTCACCTTGGTTAATGCTGCATGTTGCCCTTCAGCTGTACTGCCGTTGCACGCAAGTTGTGAGTCATGACCTGATGTCCCCAGAGCATGCACTATTGTTTGATTTGTAGTATACTGTAGTACTGGTTGGTCCATACACTTGAACGTGACAGAAGTTAGGTGCATACAATCTGATACGTATCATTTTATACAGATTGTTCTTTTTGTATTCTCTTCGTTCGATACCACTCATTCTTTTTGTATTTCGTAACGACATGCTACGCATGAACCTACACCAACGTAGCAATATTATTAAATGGTATTACCAACTATATGATATCAGACGTTTTGTTGAGGTGGCAGGCTTCAGCCACCTCCATGCTGGTCTACAGTGGCACATTTGGTGGAGAAATTTGAAACCAAAGGATCTGTGGAAAGTCAACATAAGGGCCATTCTGGCCGTAAACAGACGGCACAAACGATTGAAAATGCCGCTGAGATCCACCACGCATTGCTTGATGAACCAACTACTTCCCAGCGTCAGTTGGAACGGCAAACGGGTGTGTTAGTTAATAGGCTGATTAAAGACGTATGCTTGAAGGTGTACCAACCACGGCGTACCCATGCCTTAAACGAAGATGATCCCGATCAACGCATTCAGTTCTGCGAGGAATTCCTAGATTTCCTTGCAGATGATCCACAGAACGTGGAACGGATATTATACTCCGATGAAGCCAAGTTTCGTCTGAATGGCAGAGTTAATAGTCAAAACTGCATATTTTACAGTGATGACAACCCACACGTCACTATGGCGCCATTCACGCCATCACTTGGCATCAATGTTTGGGGAGGTATATGGGCTGCGGGAGGGGGGGGGTTATTAGACCATTCTTCCTTGATGGAACAATCAACGGTGCAGTAGTATATCGTCATCTGCTAGAAGACAGGATTCTGCCAGCTATACGGGAAAAGTGTCCCGCAGGTATTATTTTCCAACAAGATAGCGCATCAGCGCACTATATGCAACACAGGTGCGAGACCATCTTCATGACCAATTTCCCAACATCAGGATTGGTAGAAGAGGTGAGATGGAATGGCCCGCGCGTTCGTGTGATCTGACGCATATGGACTTTAGTGAGGGGGGGAATAGTCCGGGATTTGGTGTACATTCAACCAACTCAGGATATTGCAACACAGCAGGTTCTCATTACTGCTGAATTTGAGACATTTACTCCTGACTTATGCAGAAGAATATGCTTACCGTGTGGAAAGCAGATGTGGTGAGTGTATCGTGGCTGGAGAAGGACAGTTCGAGCACCTTCGTTCGTGATTCATCACCTATAACCTCTTTCTTTGCCTCTAAACCTTAATGACGGACTTAATTTACGCTATAACAGGTTTGAAACAAAATGTCAAACGTCAGCTTTCTAGAGATTAGCCTATCTGGCCCAGCAATGGGATGGGCCCCCGTAGCACTTTGCCCCCTCATCCCGCCCCCCTCCCTCCAGGGTTCCACATGCGGTTTTTCGTTAGCTTTTTTATTATTTGAAATCTAGGAATTCCTCACAGAACTGAGTGTGGCGATCGGGATCATCTTCGTGTAAGGCGTGGATACGTTCCTTTTGCGAATGTTATTTGAAATCCAAATTCAGTAAATGCATTTATTTTAGCTATTTTATTTGAAGGCCAAATAAATGCTTTATTGTTTCTTTATATTTGAAATTAAAAAATAAATGCACATATTGTTAGTTTTGGTTCCCCCCCCTCCCACCAACCAGGGTTGTCACATGCGTTTTTTCCTTTTGCGTTTTTATTTGGAATCCAAATACTGTAAAAGCCTTTATTTTTGCTATTTTGCTTGATGGCCAAATAATGTTTTTTTCTTCTTACTTGAAATCTAATTATGGGTTTTCACTGTTTGTTTTGTTCCCCCACCCACCCAACACCATGGGTTGTCACATGCGTTTTTTCCTTTTGCGTTTTTATTTGGAATCCAAATACTGTAAAAGCCTTTATTTTAGCTATTTTGTTGTATGGCCAAATAAATGGGTTTTTTTTCTTCTTACTTGATATCTAATTACGGGCTTTTATTGTTTGATTTGGTCTTTCCCCCTCCCACCAACCAGGGTTGTGACATGTGTATTTTTCTTTTGCGTTTTATTTGGAATCCAAATACTGTAAAAGCCTTTATTTAGTTATTTTGCTTGAGGGCCAAATAAATGTTTTGTTTTTCTCTTTTTAGTTAAAATCTAATAATGGGTTTTTGTTTGTTCCCCCCCCCCCTCCACCAACCAGGGTTGTCACATATTTTTTTTACCTTTTGCGTTCTTATTTGAAAAGCAAATAATAGCTTTCTTTCCTGAGGTCAGGAATAACTTTAGTGATTTCTTTACTGAGGTCAGGGATAAGGGTTACAGTGACGAGAATGGTTGTTGGACTTCGACATCGACGTGTGGCGTTTTTTTAAACACCCTGTTCATTAGTACAAATGTTGGCTTTATTGCATAAAATAATATCATGAGCAGTTGTGTGAATTGGTTGATTGCATGTAATAATTACAATAGCGAGTAGCAAACGTAAAGAAATTTATAAGGGTTCGGCTAGCACGTGCTTGTGCACATGTTTGTAGCACATGTAGCACACTGCCATTCGCCCTAAAGGAACCGAAAGTGGAAACTAGATTTAAGGGTGGCAGGGTGGGGGGGGGCAGCCCTTCTTGATATCAACACTTAGAGCCTTAAGTGTCCACAAAAGGACCTTTCTTGCTCACTGATTCTCGTCGGTTAGGGAGGTACCATTCACTACTGACGTAGGCAGTATGTTTATGTTGCAGACAGCACATTTGTTGAAACATGAATTCGAACCTCGGAATGCGATTCAAGGTAGAACTCCAGTTTTTTTACATCTGCTACTGATCTGCTACAAACCTGTGCTAGCCGAACCCTTATCAATTTCGTTACGTTTGCTGCCCGTTACTGTAATTATTATGTGCTATCTACTAATTCACACAACTGCTCAGGAAGTTATTTTATGAAATAAAGCAACATTTGTACTAATGTGTTTTGGCCGTAGCTCGTACTATGGTGAACCGATTTACATGCTGTTTTCTGCATTCACCATGAATTGACAGCCCGCTTAAATCTCAAATTGGGACAAATGCCCTATTTTTAAAGCAACCGGAAGTATAAAATTTATTTAGGGGGCAGGGTGGGGGGCACCCCTGGATAATCTCAAAACGTGACCCCCCTCCGTGGTGACCAACAATCCGTGGTTGTTTGATAGCTAAACCACATCATTCGGCTGCCGAATCTACTGGGTCGATACATTTGACTCACCCTCTATGTATGTTGGATCTGTCACCGGACTCAAACCGGCATTTACTTGGTTTGGAAACGAGATGCTGAACACTGGAGTATTGCTTCTTGCATTGCTAAGTGGCCCCCTCACAAAGTTTGCAGTGCGAGTTTTTCATATTTTTTGTTAGTTGTGGATGATGGGGTTATGCTGTTATGCTGTCAAAAATTTGTTTATCTCTTTAAGTCACAACTCAATCGTGGTGATTTTTTTAATATGTCGCATCTGTTATGGGGCTAGAACTGGCATTCACTTGATTTGGAGACAAGGAATCTGACGACTGGCTGTTGCGGATTGCTTTCCTTGGGGTCCTCTCCAAAAGCTTGCAGTGTGTGTTAGAACATTTGTTTTTTTGCCCATCTAGTAGTTGTCACATATTTTTGTTAGCAGCGACATAATGTGGTATGCTGGTCCAACAAAAAGAATGTTATCCCTTTAAGTCACGAATTAATATTGGTGATTTTGTTTTAGGTCGCACGGGACTTTAAGCGGCATTCACTTGGTTTGGAGATCTGAGCACTGACCACTCGGCTGTTGCAGCTCGCTTTGGAGGGGGGGGGGGCAAACTACAAAGCTTGCTGTGCAAATTGGGACTTACTTATCACCCATCTAGTAAATTTCACATTTTTTTGTTAGCCTTGACTGAAAGGGTTAATCTCTGATAAGAAAAAACATTGTTTATCCCTTTAAGTCACGAATTAAGTCTGGTGATTTTTTATATATTTTTTATATGTTATGTTAGATCTTTCACGGAACTCGAATCGGCATTCAATTGGGTTGGGGACGGGGATGCTGACCACTGACCGCTTTGCTCGGGTGCTCCCTCACAAAGCTTGCAGTGTGAGTTGGGATATACTTTTTTGACAATCTAGTAGTTGTCACATTTATTTGTTAGCCGCCACAAATAAAAAAAACAAAAACAATTTAAGTTGGTAATTGGTTTTCAACACTTTGCTTCTACCTTTTGCCTAGAGGCCGAACCATTCTCACCTCAGGGACCTGGTTTGGTTTTAGTTTTGTTGTAATTTGTTATGTTTAGTTAGTTTGCTGTGTTGATATCATTCCTTTGAAAGGCCGAACCACTCTCAACTTGGTGGCCTCTTTTTGGCTTTGATTATTTTGCTTTGTTTTTACATTTTGTTTATTTTTCGTGAAATGGGAGGGCGTGAATAAAAAATCTTTAGCAACATTGTTTACATTTACCGTTATGCACTTGTGTGTATATAGGCATGCACGTCAGTATACAAATTGTCATTGTCTGAACTTTGGCTGTCCAATGAAGAGACGATGCCGAGTAACAATGGTTATAAAAATATTTTGTACATACACGGCCTCCCACGCTATCCACGTTACATCCCAGGCTCCAAACAACAAAATAAACGCAGTTCGTATTTTACTGCGCCCATTCGTCCAATTTCGTAGCTGGAAGCCGTCCTCTCAACTGGGCATCGATGAATAATCACCCCACAGCATTTAATATGGGGATGAGCAGACTAGCTAGCCTGCTAGTAACTAGTAGTAACACATGTGAAACGTTATTGAGGGTCAGATTTTGCACTGAAAGCAGCTTATCTGGTATTCCTACACGAGTTAATTTTTGTCAGGTGGGTCATTTCTCTCGATTTCAACACAATTTAGGCTTCTGTACTGCATTATTATTTTTACCAAATTACCTGACATGTTCCCAAATTTGCTTCAGGATATAAGACACTGACGCTATGGCGTCGTGCTACAATGGTTTACAACCTCGACAATTGAATTGATGTGATGTTTGTTGTGATGTTCTTGCCAAAATTGGCGCGACACACTAGCGTGTCTAGATTTATCGCCCATCTAGTAAATGTAAAATTTTTTTATTAGCCTTGACTGAAAGGGTTAATCTGCACCAAAAAAACATTGTTTAGGCTTCTGTACTGCATTATGTAGACACACGCTAGTGTGTCGCCGCCAAGTAACAGTAGATCATCCCATTGTAGACATCCGATTGTTAAAAATTGATTGTTAATGATAAAAAGGCGGCTCACTAGCAGACATGTGTCTGTTAACTGTAAGCAATTGAAAGCATATTTTGGCATGTTGAGGATAAATTCCAATGCGACAGAAATGTTTCAAATTGTGGAAAATGTAAGGGGAAGGGTCAGAGATAAAGAAAAACTAAAATTTAAAGGATGAGTGTACACCAATCATAGAGAAAAAGATGCGTCAATAACATTGTTTTTAAGATTTTTCCTATGTTAAATCCCATTGACTTTTTGCTCATGGCTAGCGCAAAATTGAGAAGGCCTACGTACCTGAACTTTTGCACACGGATGCATAGTGATCTGAGGATGGTCCTTTTGTTGGTTTGGGGGTTGTAGGGGTCAGGACAAATGCGTGGGAGGGTTTTGAAATTCCCCACGGGCGAATTTAAATTTCGTTTCTTTTCCAAGTTGCAACCAAAAATGTTAATCAACAATGGCTTGAACAATCAAGACTGGTCCTAAGATTTATTGTTAAAGCCTGGACGAACTAAAAACTTAACTGTAACGAAGGACAAAATAAAGAAACATTAACGTTGACGTGGATTGCGTAAGACTAAAGGGATGCGCGTTAGATGATGGTTACGCAACAATACGAGCATACACGAGCTAATGGGTTTTTTTGTTAATAATCCAAAAATAAATTGCTTCGTATTCTGCTGTTTTAGTAACAGCGGCCTTCGGGGGTTTCTGCATGACTAAATGTGCACGAAATCTTGAGAAATTAAGAGGAAGGTGAAGGGCTAAACAAAACAACTGAAGGGGATGCGCTGATTGAGTGAGCGAAGCGAACGAAATCAGCGATTGTTAGTCACTGTGTGCAAAAATGGGATTGAAGTATCTTAAACAGACGGTGTAACCTTATGTACGTTCACAGTTCTATGAAAGTTGTGATGTCCATCCAAAACCAAAACTGGTAGTAAAACCCTCCAAGTTTCCAAAAACGATCGGCCTTTGAAGGTAGTGATATCATTCCACCAGGGAAAGGCCACCAAGGTTAATCCTATTAGCCAAGTTAATCGCACCGAATAATACTTTGGACGTTAAATGAAAACTTGAAGATTGCTACCGCTAGTAGCAATCTTCTAGTTTTCATTTAACTTTAGAACTATTAGTAGGTGCGATTAACTTGGCTAATAGGATTAACCTTGGCGGCCTTTCCCTGGTGGAATGATATCATTACCTTCAAAGGCCGATCGTTTTTGGAAACTTGGCGGGTTTTACTACCAGTTTTGGTTTTGGGTGGATTATTTTTACCAAATTACCTGACATGTTCCCAAATCTGCTTCAGGATATAAGACACTGGACGCTATGTCGTCGTGCTACAATGGTTTACAACCTCGACAATTGAATTGATGTGATGTTTGTTGTGATGTTTTTGCCAAAATTGGCGCGACACACTAGCGTGTCTAGATTTATCGCCCATCTAGTAAATGTCAATTTTTTTTAATAGCCTTGACTGAAAGGGCTAATCTGCACCAAGAAAACATTGTTTACTCCTTTTGGTCATCGTGGCTGAGTTGTGAGAGAGCTCAGCCTGGTTGCTGGAGATTTGCAGATCTGGTCGAACCCCTGGAAAGGGGACCATGGCAAAGTCCCCGCCAGGCCTGCCGCCAGGGTAGCGCGAGAGGCTACCATGCTCCTTCAGCGGCTATGGGAACTATTCTGGCCAATTCTGTACAATCTTTCGGCCCCCGACGATGATCGGAGGTTTCCCATACCCGGGTTGGCACTTCCCTTTACCAGATATTTCTTCATCCCTAAAAGTCTGGTAATGTTCAAAATTGAGCCGGTTCAGCCATACAAGCATTAAGTTGCTTTGGCTGACTTAAGGCTCAAAGAAATTAATTAAAAAAAAAAGTCACGAGTTAATCCTGTTATTTTTATATATTTTGTATATGTATGTTAGGTCTGTCATGGAACGCGAACTGACATTATTGGTATGGGGACGGGGATCCTGACCACTGGGCTGCTGTTGCTTGCTTTGCTCGAGGCCCCCTGCAAAGTTTGCGGTGCGAGTTGGTCTTTACTTTTCGACAATCTAGTAGTTGTCCATTTATTTGTTAGCTGCGACTGAACGAGTTAATCTGCACCAAGAAAAACATTGCTTATCCCTTTAATTAAAAATTTAATCCGAGTGATTTTTTATATATTTTTTAATATGTATGTTAGGTTTGTCGTGGAACTCGAACCGTCATTCAATTTGGTTGGGGATGGAAACGTTGGTCACTAGGCTGTTGCTGCCTGCTTTGCTCGGGGGGAGAAGGCACCCCTCACAAAGCTTGGAGTTCGGGTTGGCTCTTATTTTATCGACTGTTTAATAGCTGTCACGTTTATTTGTTAGCCGCGACAGAAGGGGTTAGCTGGGCAAACAAAAACAATGTTTATCTCTTTAAGTCACAAATATATACTAGTGAATTTTAGAGGGCAAGGAGAAGCATGATTCCTTGTTTAAAAAATGAGTGGTGATTACGTGTCGACTGCATAAATTTTAATCCGGGCACAATATTTGAACAATTTACAAGGCAATATTTCTGTCCTCACATGGGGGCCATCATCAGGCACAGAAAAACTGCAAAAAGCATTTACAACACTGTTACAGTCCTCATAAAAAAGAAGGTTTTCAAAGCATACAGGAAAAAATTTTGACTTCTTACCAGATTAAAACGATTGAGGTTTACCACCTAGTCAATACCAGCCGTCATTTTACCGGAAGTGGTAAAGGTTGCAAAGAGCAATAAAATAAAAAAACGTTTTTAAATTTAAAAAAAAATATTTTGATATAAGTGATTGTTTAAGAAGTCACGAATTAATCCAGGTGATTTTTTATACTGGGTGGTCCAAAAGTCTGTTACACCCTACCAAAAGCCCTACATAATTGTAATTAGGCACCTGACTCATAGGACTTTGCTTTGTCACTAAGATGGGGGCCACCTACTGAGCTTGCGTTGGGACGCCCTACCTCCCCTCAAACCCCAGATACAAAATTTAACCTTTTTCCTGTGCGAAATAGACATTTGGTTCCAATTGGGGAAATATGCGCATTACCCAGACAAAGTGATAGCCGAAAACGGCATGCTAATTGGATAAACGGGTTGCGTTTTATAACATCTTCAATGTAGCCCCCACGCCCACATAAGGCTTCCGGGCACGGTACACAAAATTGTACGGGAAGCACTCATATGGGCGTGGGGGCTACATTGAAGATGTAATAAAACGCATCCCGTTTATCCAATTAGCATGCCGTTTTCGGCTGTCACGTCGCCTGGGCCACACGCTTTTTTCCCTAATTGGAACCAAAGGTCTATTTCTCTCAGGAAAAAAGTTAAATTTTATGTCAAGGGGTTAAGGGAGGCAGGGCGCCCCAACGCAAGCTCAGTGGGTGGCCCCATCTTAGGGACAAAACAAAGTCCTATGAGTCAGGTGCCAAATTCCAATACTATAGGGCTTTTGGTGGGGTGCAACGGACGTTTGGACCACCCTGTATATTTTTATATGCATGTTAGGTCTGTTATGGAACTCGAACCGGCAACCAATTCGTGTGGGGACGGGGACGCTAACCAATAGGCTGCTGCAGCTAGCTTTGCTTGGGGGTCATTATCACAAAGCTTGCAGTATAAGTTGGGACTTATGGGTTATGGGAGTTTTTCTCCCATCTAGTAGTTGTCACATTTTCTGTTAGTTGTGACAGAAGGGGTTATGCTGGGCCAAGCAAAACATTGTTTATCCCTTTAAGTCACAAATTAATCTTAGTGATTGTTTTTAAAGTCCCATATGTATGTAGAATCTGTTACTGTACTAGAATCAGCATTCACTTGACTTGGAGACGTGGATGTCGATCTCCCGGGTGTTGCTGCTCGCTTTGCTCCGTGCTCCCTCACAACGCTTGCAGTGCGAGTTGGTACACTGTCGCCCATGTAGTAGGAACATTTTTTTGGTAGCGGTGACAGAAGGGGTTATGCTGGACCAAGAAATACATTATGAGTCTCTTTAAGTCACGTATTATCCCTGGTGAATCTTTATAGTCTCCCATATGTATGGTGTATTTGTCAGGGGACTCTTACCGGTATTTAATTGCTATGTAGATGTGGACGCTGACCACTGGGCTGTTGCTGCTCGCTTAGCTCGGAGACTGCTTCAAACAGCTTGCAGTGTGAGCTGGGACTTTTTTTTCCCATCTAGCAGTTATCGCTATCTTTTTCAGTCACGAATTAATCCTGGTAATTACTTCAAAGTACCATTCATATGTTGAGTCTGTCGGGATTTAAACCGGCATCACTTGATTTGGAGACGAGGACACTGACGACTGGGCTGTTGCTGCTTGCTTTGCTAGGGGGCCCTCTCACAAACCTTGCAGAGCGAGTTGGGACTTTGTTTATTGCCCATCGACTAGTTGTCACATTTTTTGTTCATCCCTTCAAGGAATTTATGTGTCATAAATGATAGGTGTATCATGGGCTCGAACCGTCATTAAATTGGTTTGGAGACGGGGATGCTGACCACTGGTCAGTTGCTGTTTGCCTTGCTCTAGGACCCCTTCAAAAAGCTTGCAGTTAGAGTTGGTACTTCACCCTTTTGGAGTTGTCACATTTTTTTTGTTAGCCGTGACTGAAAGGATTTTGCCCTGCCAAGAAAAACTTTCATTTATCCCTGTAACTCACGAATTAATCCTGTTGATTTAATTTTTAGAACCATGTATGTTAAGTCTGTGACAGGACTCAAACCCGTATTTACTTAATTTTGAGACGAGGGATCTGACCACTGGGCTAGTGCTGCTTGCTTTTGCTCGGGGCCCCAACAGAACTTGCAGTGCCAGTCGGTTTTTATTTTTTCGACAATCTTGTCCTCAAACTACGACTGCAACTACAGCGACAAGTACAACTCCGATGGCATCGTCTTTGGCGACCTGCTTGGAGCGAAGCTGCTCACAACAGTCCCGACTCGATGACATGACTATGGACGAACTGCCGGGTTATTTCGAAAATTTTGTCTATATCCCTCGTAAAATGTCTTCTGTGGTGGAAATGATGTTCACGTAAATATATATATATATTTTAAATTAGCCTTTATTTAAAAAAAAAACGCTAAAATTCTATATACACTTTACCACTGTCCTGAATTCCGAGACTATCTTGTCCTCAAACTACGACTGCAACTACAGCGACAACTACAACTACAACTACGATGGCATCGTCTTTGGGGACCAGCTTGGAGCGAAGCTGCTCACAACAGTCCCGACTCGATGACATGACTATGGACGAACTGCTGAGTTATTTCGAAAATTTTGTCTATATCCCTCGGAAAATGTCTTCTGTGGCGGAAATGATGTTCACGTAAATATATATTTTTTTAAATTAGCCTTTATTAAAATAAAAACGCTAAAATTCTATATACGCTTTACCACTCTCCTGAATTCCGAGACTATCACGCATTGCAGCTGTACAGACCCTTTTGAAATTCTTGATCTAAATTTCAGCGAGCCCATTAACCCATGGCAAAAATGAAGGGCCAGTTAGGTGTCGATGTCTTCAGACTTTAGCCAATTTTGGAATTGGGACGACATCCATTGGGCTCCATTGTCTGAAACAAGACAATCGGCAAGACAATTTGGC
This sequence comes from Lithobius niger, assembly GCA_023313725.1. Classification (NCBI taxonomy): domain Eukaryota; kingdom Metazoa; phylum Arthropoda; class Chilopoda; order Lithobiomorpha; family Lithobiidae; genus Lithobius; species Lithobius niger. The sequence continues at coordinate 45,014 of JAHWFP010031399.1, forward strand.
AATATGGGTATTCAAAATCCAACGTTTTCTGACGTAGTTTTTATTTTATGGACAAACGGTATTTTGCTGTACTCGTCGACCATAATTAGAAACTTGTAAATGTCCAACGGACCTAAGAAGTCAGCGTGGAATCTGGGATGTGCTTTGAGAGGTTTTCCCAAGTGTGTTTAGGGCCAGGAGTTTGATTCTACTTAAATTCTCGGCAATTCGCATAAGACTTAACCTTTTTCTCAATTGCTGTTTTTCTCAATCTCCAGAACGGTGTGTTTGATTCTACAATAATTTCAGTGCGTCTAATAAAGTATGGAAGTAATTCTGGATCGTCACAACGATTCAACGATTCAAGCTGGTTCAACGATTCGTCATGTTTTTTACCCTTTCCACTAACTAAAATGTCGTCGTAAAATAGCAAACATTTGGGAATTTTGTTTGTAATTTGAGTCATTACGTGCTGAAAGATTCCCGGACTTGAGGCTAGGCCTAAGGGCAAATGCAGCCATCTGAAAAGTTCTAGTGGGGTGTTAATCGTTAAAGCAAATTGGGACTCCTTATCCAATTCAATTTGCAGGAATGCATCCTTGAGGTCGATAAGACTGTAGGTGTCACTCCCTGCTAGCTCACTAAATAACTCAGCTTCTGTGGGGAGAGGACAATGGTCAACCTCGAGTTGTGGGTTCACAGTAGTTTTGTAGTCACCAACCACTCGGACCTCTCCGTTAACTTTATGAACAACCACGATTGAAGTTGCCCACTCTGATGTTTCTACAGCCTCCAGGATACCCAGACTTACTAAGCGCCAGATTTCCTGGTTCACTCGGTCTTTCAACGCGAGGGGAACGGGATGCACACGTACACATTGCTAAAACGGTTTTGCGTCTGCTTTTAACGGAATTTTAGCCTTGTAGTTTTTTAACTTTCCAAAACCATGACCAAAAAGTTCCAGAAAGCCTTCCTTAATCTCTTTAGTGTTAACTGAAAGATGGTTAACTTTAACCTTTTTGACAGTTTTAACTTTGGTTTGGAGGTTCGGGTCGTAAGGGTGTAAAGTTCGTAATTAATCTGAAAAAACTGACAACCAATCCTTACCAAACAAGGCTGACTTGTAATGCCTTGAAACCATAGTATCAGGATACTCGGTTTGACCATTTACTATAACTTTAAGGTTAACCGTATACATGGCTTTCTCTTTCCCCTCAGTGTACGAGTGAATAGAGGATCGGCTAACTTTTAGTGGTACATTTGAAATTATTTGTTATACCAGTCCATGGAAATAACTGTTCCATCTGCACCGGAATCGAGTTCCGTAATAGTTCACTAGACACCATTCAGAATTACTGTCATGGGCCATTTACACATTTTCATTTGGTTAACGACAAGCCTATTTGTCATTACAGGGATTGAAATTTGTTCGTCATCGCTGCATATTCCCACAGTGTTATTTTGCAAAACATAGTCCTCACCAGACTCACAGTCACTATCTGTACTATCCAATTTAGTTAAATTTAAGTTATCCTCAGATAGGACGTTTTGTGCTGCTACTACTCTTTCTACAGACAGCCTTCAGGTGTCCCTGAGTGTGGCAATAGCCACACATGTAATCTTTAAATTTATACCGGGATTTCATGTGTCCGGTGCGATCGCAGCAAAAAGAAGTGATATCAGTAGATGATTTATTCTGAAACTTAGATTGTTTAATTCTTTGAGTAACTACATTAACTGATTTAAAAGTCGAGCGAATTTCCAACTGATCTGCTTTAGCTGACTCCAAAGACGATGCTAAAGAAACTGTAACTTTAACTCTTGGGTTTCCTTAAGTAATTCCGTTTGAATACCTTCTGAACGAAATCCCGACTAGCTTGTCCCTAATGATTTCATTGTTTATTTCTTTAATTTAATCAAAATCATAGTGTTTATTAAGCATTTTTAAAGCTGAAACATAATAATTGTTTCTTCCACTTTTTGCGTTCTACAAAAAAACATTACTCCTTCCGACACAACTGACAGCAATGCTCCACGTCATTAAGTATTGTTGTAACCAAAAATATTACACGTCATAGTCGTCATACGTAAATAACTAGAAACGTTTGGAGAATTAATGTTCAAAATCCTGTCAAACATATTTTTTTCCGAGTGAGGCCACCAAGACGTCAATTTTGTTGGTGTCGGCTACTTTTTTAGCTCGAAAGAAGTAATTTATTCGGTTTGAATATTTGTGCCAAGTATCGTCTCGGGGTCAAATTCCGCGTACAGACCAGATGATTTCCCAGACATGTCTGAATCTGAATCGCTAACTTTTATATTTAAATTTAAACTTTCACTAGCAATGGCATTAACTGCATTTGCTAAATCAATGTCCACTAGGACGGCCACGACAGGGGTACAATTACATCACCCGTAACTGGGATACATATCCCTTATGAAAAAGATGTATACACATGAGTATACCTTAGGGTATACCTCAATGCATATTCATGCAGTATACTCAGAAAGTATGTTGTTGGGCATGCCATTTTTGAAATACCTGTGTATACAACCAAGGTGCACCCAAATGTACACCCTGATGTATACCAATGTGTGTACTTCGGTGTATAACAAATGGTACACACTATATCCAAGGTATACCTGATATTATACTCAATAGTATGCTTGGGCGGAGGTATATAAACAAATGTTTACACTTCTTGGGTACACCCAAAGTAGGGGTGTACTTGAGATATACCCAACATGTACACCTAGGATACACCCATGGTGTCTACCTTGGGAATACATAAGGTGCTTGCTTTTGGTACACATTAAGGTATACCTCAGGTTTATGCCTGAGTGTACACCTATAGCGTACCAACATATACCCGACATGTATACCCAAGCTGTATACTTTGAGCACAATTTGAAGGTATTTATTAAATTAAGGTATAATCAAATACGGTATACCAAGACACACTCTCAAGATTTATATCTCAGGTATACTCAGGTGTATCACGGGTCCCTTGAGTTACACCTTGAGTATACCGAAAGTATACACCTTGATGGTATACCCAAGTTCCTTAGGTATACCTTACTTCATTATACCTTAACTTAATGTATAGCTGAAGTATCCGTCAAATTATACCAAACGTATACATTGGGTATTCCTTTACGTGTACCAAAAGCAAGCACCTTGGGTGTTCATACCTATGTGGATATACCCGAGATAAACGTTTAGATGTACCCAAGGTATACACATTTGGATTACTTCAGTATACCCACTCTTTAGATATACACAAGAAGCAGTGGCACGATTAATGTTAATTTTAAAATAGGCTAGCGGGATAAAAACTTACGTTGATTATCGTGTAGTACTTTTCTGACGCATTGAATTTCTGCGAACTGACGACCATAATAAAGTTGTCAAGTTACTGGTAGTGTTGTTCACGTTCGGTGAAGTTCGTAGGAACGTTCGCTTGTGGTTTGATCAATATTTGTCCTTATTGTCTAGTCCTATTGCAAGTGCACCTACTTTTTAATACCATTTATTTTGCTTTACTTTTACTTATGTAGGCCAAGCAACCGACTGTAGGCCCAACACTCGTACATAACTTTAGTGTGAATTCTGGTGGCATGGCACAGCATGAAACGCAAACGCAAACCTATTATTCCACGTGAATTTACTGGTAGGGTTTGGGGAGGCTTCATCTTGTGGTTAACACCATTGTCAAGCTCTCATTGACCAAACGAGTGGTCGAATTTCTACTACACGAGCTCATCACAATTCGCAATAGATCCACTAAAGCACAAAACCATCCACACACCTTCTTCTTCAGGCAATCTTGAAAAATTTTGGAAAATCCTGGCTCACATATTGTCTCTTACCTTTCAAAACTGGCAGTTGTTGAGGCTGTGGTCCACAGCAGTTATCAGGCATATTCCAATGCTGTAGCAGACACTCGTGGAGGTGACTTAATACTTAACTAGCGGAGTCGCTCACTTCGCTCGCTCATTCTGCGTTGTCTCGCTGCACTCGAGGAGATTTCTTGCTGCATCACTTATGATACAGATAGACCTTCCACGTAAAAAAAAACTATCAAGAAAATTATAAGAAAGTAATATGCGATATCGGTTATCTCGAGAGAAGGTCAATATGATTTTTTACGTCCAATGAGTCAAGCAAAAGATCAAGCAATTTATCAGAAAATCGCTGTTTCTGATGACAAACACTGATTTTTGTTCGCTTCGCTCACTCGTTCCTCTGAAACGTGACTGAATCAATGTAACCACCATTAACCACACACCACTTGTAATTTGTGTTAGTATACACTTTATATGGGTTTTCTTGTTTTACTTATTTTAAGAATATTGTTCTTTACGTCCTGCTCAGTACAAATTTTTCTATGGGCGTCGTATCACTTCACTTTCTGATGATCCCTCACTTGGAGAAACATCTGCAGAACGTCATATGTAATCTCCTACGAAGGTGAGAGATGAAAGATTGAGAGCAAACCGAGACACACATTGAAAAGGTTTAGTTTACGTGGAAATCGCTCACTTTGCTCGCTCAATCCACCCATCTCTGTCCTTCAGAAACGCGAATGTTTGACACCCTTTTAAAACCAAATCTATTGTTTTAATTTTTCCATGCATCAAGTCAGTTAATACATAACCGATTTTAAGAACTGTATGTGGTATGTTGCAAAATGCATTGTCCTTTAAGGTTATTTTTTCGGCTCATTTGGCCGCGTCTCGTTGCGCTCCAAATCATCTCTTTGCTCGAGGTGGTTGTCATGAACAAACAAAGAACATGAAGAGGGTTAAAAAACACTTTGTCGTTATTTTGTCAGGTTTTTTTTTGCGTATTTCTGGGTCATAATATCACGTTACAGTGATGAAAATAGGCCTATACTGTGCACAATTTAATTATCTTTCGTTTGGTCCTACTCCCATCTTATAGGTGCTTTGGTTCTGGATGAGTAGAAATACAAACACACAAACAAACAAACACACACGCACATCATACGTCCTTAATGATGTAGATGGTTGTTGTAGAAGGGGCTTGAATATTCATAAGCTGTGTGGATGGACTGTCGAAAATTAGCAAAATAATGGTGATTTCACCATTTTGCTCTTTAGTGGTTTTATCGCAAGTGGCTAGCTCTAGTAAAAGATTAGGCTACTAAAATTGTGCAGCCTAGTTAAACATCAAAATCTTTCAATATTTGGCTATCGTATTCCAAAACCAGCAGGTCGGCGTAATTTATAACCAATAATGGTGGTAAGTAGATTACAATTAACGTGGCCCCTGTTGAGTGGCTAGAGTCTTTGACCTGCGTAATCACTTGCAGAACTTGGTGCCGTTTCAAAATACGTGTTGTAACTTACAGTTGTCTTATTATTTTAGCAGCTGCATTAAGTAGACCTAGCTTTTTTAAAAAACAAGATCGTGAAGTGGAAATGTCTGATAAAATTGATAATATAAAAATATTAGATGGTAGAACTGTGAAAATTACAGGTTAAGCTTCCTTAACTTTGGTTTCGTGTAACTGATGGTGAATTTTTATTTTAAAATTAAATAAAACTGTACTCCATTTCTCGTCTTCACCGTAGTATATTCCTCATTGTTTTTCCTAACTATAGGATGCTAAATTAAATCAATTTGTTACCGCCTAAAAGCTGGAAATTTGTCCTGCTTTGGGGATTTTGTGTAAACCACAAGGACTGAAAATGGCATGTTTTCAATTTACGAAGCTGCTAGGGTTAATTCCAAATTCTTAGCCCTAGCATTCACGAAATTCAATCACCTCTCAAACTTGGGACAACCACTGCCCGTTGAAAGTAAAAAGAATCATATTTTTCGGCATACCTTACTGAAAATTAACGCATCTTAACAGAGTTGTGAACATTTAATATTAAATAACGGTCAAAACCCACACTTTTTTAAAGTTTGGTTGTTTTGTGTTAACAGGGAAAATATTATACAGGCTCTACACATATAAGAGGCATGAACTGGAGGGTAGGGGTAGTAGGGCCATAGACTGGGAGAGGGAAATGGAGGAGCTCGCCCAATCATCCGAGAAGACCACGAAGTAGGCAAAATCGAGCTGTCAAGTTGGCAAACTCGGATATTTTTCCACCACAAATTCCCGTTTCCATGAATAGGCCTACTTGGAGATTTATCTCACTCCCAACACAAGGCACGGCGAAGTATTTCCTTGAGAACTGGTTAATTCTATTACCATCATTCAGTCAGTTGTAAAGCAAAAGTTTAAGAGGAGTTGTTCTTCCGCCAGTGTTTTCGCAACACTGTGCATGATTTAAGTTAAACGCTGACCCTGATCATTTCTCATCACTTCCCCGTGTGTCTCGCATGCACGCAACTGGTAAGAAATACGTGAGCTCACAGCCTTTAGAGGTTCAGGGCCTTACTGAGCGGGGAAAAACGGCTTTGCGAAAATTTGCATAATTGGCAAAAGTGAAAATTAAATTGGCCATCTTTTTGGTAGGGTATTCTGTTCAAATCTGTTACTCCATGTTGTTTAGATACAAATTATTTTTATTTTTAACCTACTGAAAGTAGAAACATTTTAGGCCATTTTAGTGCCTATTTCTGGCTCCCAGTGAGCATGAAAATTAAGCAAATTTTGGTGTGTTGTTTCATAAAGACTTAATTGCACTAAATACTGTTTTTTTAGACGTATTGTTTAAAAAATGTGTTCAGAAACTTAACACACAATTCCAGAAAACAGGAATCCTTATCAGATTCTTACAAATCTTCTTTGTATATTAAGTTAAATCACTCAATTTACAAAGACGATTTGTAAGAATCTGGTAAGGATTCCTGTTTTCTGGAATTGTGCGTTAAGTTTCTGAACACATTTTTTTAAAAATATTGGTTAAAAAAAAAACAGTATTTAGTGCAATTAAGTCTTCATGAAACGACACACCAAAATTTGCTTAATTTACATGCTCACTAGGAGCCAGAAATAGGCACTAAAATGGCCTAAAATGTTTCTACTTTCAGTAGCTTACAGTTCTCCTCAGACCAACTGGCTGTATTTTCTTGACCCTTTCTAAAGTACTTTTCTTTCTGTGCCACTGTCATTTGTCAGTTGGCTAAATAGGGGTTGCTCTTCCTCCACCTCCACAAACAAAGTCAGTAGGTGGCATTGGTAGGTGACTTTGTTTCAAAATGTTTGTCTTCCAAAATAAAAAAAAACCCGTTCACCGGCTATACCTTAATTTGATGCCGTCGCTTTAATTTTGCCTGGCCCAAATAGTTTGTGCTTAAATATCTGGTCCTGAATATGATGTCCTTTGCTCACAGTTTCCCCCTACCCTCTCGTAAGTGCTGTTTACGCTAGTGGCCTTACAAACATTGCAGTCAGCTTTGTGGTTGAAAAATATTGTTTACCAATTTTAGGTCTAGGCCTACGAGTCTAGCAAGATATATTTCATTGTTTTTTTTTTCAAATCGGAAAAACCTTAAGACACTAGTCAATATTTATGAAAAGTGGGAAGTAGGCTAAAAAAATTTCAAGAACTATACATTTAACATGACCGTATCTTCTAGACACAACACAATTTTGACCTGCTCTTCAGTTACTGATGAGCAATGTTGGTTTGTGACATGGTTACATAAATAAAAAAAAATGATGTCTGCTTCCTAACCTTTTTTTGTCACAGCAGCAGCATGTCAGAAATCTGCTCGATAAAAGTCTTGGCCCTACATCCCAAAGCTGCTTTGAATGCAATATCTTCTGGGGCCCCCCCTCCCCGGCATAAATATTGATTCGCCCCTATAACTGTCTAATAGAATGATTGCTGTACATTAAGATAAGTCTGACAATTTAAGAAAAAACATAAAATTGTTTCTTAGGAAAACGTTTTTGCAGATGAATGATATTCTAAAAGTACCAATAAGCAGTAAGATACTGAATAAAATTTTACTTTTATAATAACAGAAATAAATGTAAATATAAAACAATAAGTTAACCCTTAAAACTTCGGCAGTGTATTCAATTGACACACTACACGTAATCAGTACGTACGTTTTCTCGCATAATTACTGTTGAAGGCTGTCCTTGCAATCACTGCTGCAGACAACGATAAAAAATATAATTTTTTTAAGTTAATGATGAAATTTCTTAAATTAAAAATCGTTGCTAAATAGTCTTGTGGTCGTAGTAGCACATACCTTGGATCAGTAGCCATTTAGTGTACACAGATTCAATCACATGTTGCCGCACACAAACACGTTGGTTATGTTATGGCTAGGTCTACGAGTGCTACGCGAATTCAGTACGTTTTTTAAACTCGTCGGTTACCTGCATTCAATCTCGTAAAAGGACAAATCCTGGTTTCCTTGTACTTGTCGTCGTCATTTTTTGGGGGTTCGTTTGTTCCCTAAGCCGTGGAAGATTCGTGATTGTTAAACAAATACGTTATCCGAAAATCCGAAGCAGCTTTCACGTTTTAAAATCGCCCAACAAACATGGTGCACATCCACGCAGTTCGCATGATCCAGTCCAGAGCCTCCAACAGTGAAGGCCGTAATAGAACACACCAAATGTACCTAGAATCTACCATAGACAAAGAATAAGAAGCACACCTGTAGGTGCTACCATCTCAACACTAGTAACGAAGTTGCAAGCTAACAAACTAGGATTTTCAAAATTTACCATCTGATGGCGGAACTTACCGTAATAGCTATACATTTTGCCTTTTGAGTAGTATTGTGGAATACAAAGCTGTTCCGGCCTTTACGGCAGGAGGCTTTTCCAGCCCCAAGGTCACGGTGATACGAGTCCATAGCTTTCGCTATTTATGTGCGTCTCTCTCTCTCTGCTCCCGTACTTCCCCGTCCCCATTTCCCGCGACCAGGCAGGCAGTTGTTGTTTCTTCAAACTCCGCTGCACCCAGCTTGTTTACACAGCAACAGTTGCTAGTTGAGAAGTTATTGTTTAAAAAGTGATGATGGGTTTTGTAGTTTTATAGTTTTGTAGTTTTGTTTTGTAGTTTTGAGTGAGCGCATGGCCTTGGGCCCAGGCTCGCAATAAAACAAACAGACAACAACAACGGGTGTTCCACCTTTATCTGAAAACCACTCAACAATACGGGTAGTGTTACTTAATTGTGCAGATAAACTAAATTGAATTATACGAAGCATTAATGTTTTTCACATAGCCCCAAAAGATATTTCGAACACAATCCCCAGGTTATAGTTACCAATTTTTGTATGTTTTATTTGCATCTATTCCTTTCAAATCAAAAAAGTTCAATAAAAAGTTAATTTTATTTTTACCTATGATTTCATAATTTTTTTTATTTCAACCGAAGCTAAGTTCCCTGCCAAGGTCAGCAGTTCAATGAAGTTCGTAATAATTATTTATTGATTCTTGATTGAAAGTCTCTTTCATCACTTTCATAATTTTGAAAAAAGCGATGATGTAGTCAGTGTCATTTATCATCTTTTTGTTAAACTTCTAGCTTTGAAACAGAAGGAAAACTAAATCCAATTTTTGTAAGCTAAAAAAATTCAATGCTGACAGGAAAAAAGGTGGTGTAGCTTTGATGCGCTCTCAGCCGAAACCATGGTGCTAGAAGGACAATTTTGGCTAGGTAATTCCAATTGGAAATTCCTAGACGCTTTTACATGACACAATTTACATGAGCGCAGGCATCACACGGCCCTTCTCTTACCGAAAATGCTAGGATGGATGAGGTCAGGATCGAACTCAGGATCTCTTGCACATGAAATGGTCGTAGGGTTCTCTGCCCAATGGAGCAGCCGAACAATGCAAAAATAAATTCAATGTGCCACAAATCAAGTGTGAAATGCATTACTAAGTGTATAAAAGTATAAAATTGTTTGCTTCTGTGAGGTTTACTTGTATCAGGAAATGTCCATTCTTGTCCATTCATAAATTATTTAAAACACTGTCAGCTTTTTTTCGGTTCCTTGTACACCAGGTTCGTTGTGTACCTCTCTGTATACCCTAGTTAGAAAAAGGTATAAACCCAAGTATACCAGGTGTATCCAGTATACCTATCCGTATACCCTATTTTTCATGGGTGTGCACTCGAGTATACCAGCTATACAGTTATACCTTTTAGTATAACCTAGTTTGAGGTGGGAGTATTGCGAGCATACCTGGTATAACATTTTGCATACCTTAGAGTGAGACAGGAATACACTCGAGGGTACCAGGTATATAGCCTGTGGTATACCTTTTAGTATACCCTGGTTTGAGATGGGTATACACCGAGGTATACATGACGTATCTTTTCCTTTTTCCAGGTATGACTGGTATACCTGTGTGTGCTGTCGTGTATAGACGGTATACCAAAACTGGTAAAATGGTATACCAGTGTATATAGCTAGTATACATCTTTTTTATCAGTGACGCCTTCAAAAGTATTTAGTACATAAATTACTTTAACAATTCAGAATAAAAAATTATCTGAAGCTACTCAAGACTACAAAAAAATACGTAACAACTGAGCCAAATTTTTAAGGTAGCCTACCTAGCTATAACTCAGATTGCCTACCATTAATTTAATTTTAACACAACAAGCTAGGCTTTAGACACTAAATTTTCATTTGCTTCTCAAGCGGTTTGCAAATAACACTGTAGGCCTATGCAGCATGCATGACCGACCAAGTTTCATAACTTAATAACAGATATATTTAAAAAAAAATTATTACCTCACGACCAGCCAGAGTAGTGGCATGACTGCATTGCATTGAAAAGGCCTAATTTAATTGCATTTATTCTAGGCTAAACCGCTTTAAGTGACGGTGGTGAGCCTGGCTAACGCATCGCATTAGACACAAACCTCGAACAAATTAAGCTTCATCAACGCAATTGCCTCCCCAACGCAATTGTTCTAGTATTAAGGTACGAATATTAACTATAATTAATTTGCACCACACACAGTGCCACACCTCAAGTACTTCAATAAATAAATTTTCAAAATTAAATTAACTCCTATCCGGGCACTAATCCTACTGATCAAAATAGAATAAATTGCCAGCCTTACTGCAAAATCTGAGCACAAAAGTTGCGTTTGAGGGAAAATTAATTCAAATCTAATTAAACCTTGCTGGGATATCTCCTCGTCGCCATTCTGTGATGTCTTAGAGCTAACCAAATGTGGGTTTACCCCAGCAGAGTAATTACACTTACACCAGTGTAAGTAAGCAAAGGTGTGGACATGTTTTAACCATTGCATGAGCTTTTATAACTTATTACAGATCATGTGACTTGCAGCATCTCATGTCGGTATGGCAGTCACAACATGGTAATATCAGTGATATAAGTATGGCAATCATTAGGCTAAGTTAGAAGGTTATAGGCTACGAAAGCTTAACATGTAGGATCTGAATTATGATAAGTGTGAGGCCACAAGTAACGACGTCACAACTTTAAGTCACGAATTAATCCTGCTGATTCTTTGTAAATTCCCATATACATGTTTGAACTGACAGGGGACTCGAACTGGCATTCAGTTGCTTTGGAGACGAGAATGCTGACCACTGGGCTGTTACAGCTTGTTTTGCCTTCAGGGTTCCATCACAAAGCTTGCAGCGCAAGTTGGAACTTAGTTTTTTGCCCAACTTGTAGTTTCACTTTTTTTGTTAGCATTGACAGAAGAGGTTATAAATGCTGGGCCAAGAACAACATTGTTCATTTTTGTCAGTGACCTCCAAGCTGTTGCTGCTTGGTTTGCTTGAGGGCCCCCTTACAATGGTTGTAGTGAGAGTTGGGCCATCGATTGAGTCTGACAAAAGATACGAACTAGCATTCACTTTCTTTGGAGATGAGGATGGTAACCACTGGTCTGTTGCTGCTCATTATGCTGGGGCCTCCTGACATAGCTTGCAGTGTGAGTTGGGACTTAGTTATTCGCCCATTTAGTATTTGTTACATTTTGTTGTTAGCCGTGACTGAAGGGGTTATGCTGGGGCAAGAAAAAACATTGTTTATTATTTTAAGTCACAAATTAATCCGGGTTATTTTTTAAAGTCCCATATATATGTTGGGCCTGTCACGGCACCCATATCGGCATTCACTTGGTTTGGAGATGAGAGGCTAAACACTGGGTGGTTGCTTCTCGCGTTGGTAGGTGGACCCCCTCACTAAGCTTGCAGTTTGAGTTGGTACTTAGGTTTTCTCCCATCTAGTAGTGGTTACATTTTTTTGTTAGCCGTGACTGAAGGGGATATGCCCGGCCAAGAAAACCATTATTCATTCCTTTATGTCACGAATTAATCCTGGACTCGAACTGGCATTCAGACGCTTTGGAGACGACGATGCTGGCCACTGGGCTGTTACAGTTAGCTTTGCTATAGGGACCCGCCCATGTAATATTAACATTTTTGGTTAGCTGTGAATGAAGGGCTTCTGCTAGGCCAAGAAAACATTGCCTATCCCTTTAAGCCTGGAGTTTATCCCGGAGATTTTTTTCAGTCCCATATGTTCGTTGAGTCATGGGACTAGAACCGACATTCAATTGATTTGGAGACGAGGACACTAACCACTATGCTCTTGCTGCTCGTCTTGCTCGGGTGCCCCCTCACAAAGCTTGCAGTGAGAGTTGGGACTTAGTTTTTCTCCTATGTACTGGTTATCATATTTTTGTTAGCCATTAATGAAGAGGTTCTGCTGGGCCCAGAAAAACATTGTTCATCCCTTTAACTCACGAATTAACCCTGATGTTCTTTATAAAGTCCCATATGTATGTCGGGTCTGTCAGGGGACTCAAACTGACATTCAGGTGCTTTTGAGACACGATGGTGAACACTGGGGGTTTGCTTCAAGCGGAGGTGCTAGGCGGCTTCCTCACAAAGCTTGCAATGCGAGTTGGGACTTAAGGTATTCGCCCATCTAGTAGTTGTCACGAATTAACCCTGGTGATTGTTTTTAAGTCTAATTTAAATGTTTAATCTGTCACTGGACTCGAACTGGCATTCACTTGATTTGGAGACGAGGATGCCGACCTCCGGGCTGTTGCTGCTCGGTTTGCTCGGGGGCCCTTCACAGTGCTTGCAGTGCATGTTGTGACATAATTTTTCGCCCATGTAGTAGTAACATTTTATTTGTTAGCTGTGACTAAAGGGGTAATGCTGGGCCAAGAAAAACATTGTTCGTCCCTTTAAGTCACGAATTAATCCTGATGATTATATATAAACACCCATATGTATGTTTAGTCTGACTCAGGACACGAACAGGCATCCACTTGGTTTGGAAACGAGGAAGCTGACCCTTGTGCTCTTGCTGGTCGCCTAGCTCAGGGTCCAATTTACTAGATATCGCATTTTTTGTTAGCCGTGACTGAAGAGGTTCTGCTGGGCCCAGAAAACAATTGTCCATCCCTTTAAGTCACGAATTAACCCTGGCGTTCTTTATAAAACCGTATACGTATGCTGGGTTTGTCAGGGGACTCAAACCGGCGTTCAGGTGCTTTGGAGACGCGATGGTGAACACTGGGGGTTTGCTTCAAGCAGCGTTGGTATGTAGCCTCCTCACAAAGCTTGCAGTGCAAGTTGGGACTATGGTATCCGCCCGTCTAGTAGTTCCTATATTTTTTTGGACGCTAACAACTTGGCTGTTGCTCCTCATTTTTCTTTGGGGCCCCCTCACATAGGTTGCAGTGCGTGTTGGACTTATTTACTGCCAATTTGGTAGTTGTATTTTTTGTGTGTCGAGACTGAATGGGTTATGCAGGGCCAAGAACAACATTGTTTATCTAAGTCATGTATTAATCCAGGCGATTTTTCTTACGTTCCATATGTTGTGTCTGTCATAGGATTTGAACCGGCATTCACTTGGTGTAGAAACGTGAATGCTGATCATTGGGCTCTTTCTACTAGCTTTGCTCAGAAGCCACCTCAAAATGTTTGCAGCGTGTAGAGATCAGGACGCTGACGACTAGGCTGTTGCTGCTCGTTTTGCTTGGGGGGGGGGGGGCCCACAAAGCTGCAGTGCGAGCTGGGACATAATTTTTCGCACATATACTAGTAACATTTTTTTTTGTTAGTTGTGAAGGAAGGGGTAATGCTAGGCCAAGAAAACATTGCGTATCCCTTTAAGCTATGAATTAATACTGGAGATTTTTAAAGTCCCAAATGTTTGTTGAGTCTGTCACCGGGCTGGAAGCAACATTTACTTGATTTGGAGACGAGGACAATGACCACTGTGCTCTTAATGCTAACTGCCTCGGGGGCCCACTCACACAGCTAGCAGTGCGACTTGGGACTCGAACTGGGACAAACAAAGTCCAACTCGCACTGCAAGCTTTTCGGACGCTGTAGACTGAGCTACTGCTGCTCATTTGGCTCGAGGAATCCTCACATAGCTTGCAGTGCGAGTTGGACTTATTTAATGCCAATTTAGTAGTTCTCGCATTTTTTGTATGTGTTGAAACTGAATGGGGTATGCTGAGCCAAGAAAAACATTGTTTATCCTTTTTTAGGCCATGTATTAATCATGGTGATTTTTCTTAAAAAGCTTGCAATGCAAGTTTTTCGCCCATCTAGTAGTCGTCACTTTTTTTGTTAGCCGTGACTGCTGAGATTATTCTAGGCCAAGCCCAATATTGTTCATCTTTGTCGGTGACCTCCGGGCTGTTGCAGCTCGGTTTGCTCAGGGCCCCCTCACAATGCTTGCAGCGTGAGTTGGGACATCATTTTTTGCCCATGAAGTAGTAACATTTTTTGTTAGCTGTGACTGACGGTATTATGCTAGACCAAGAAAAACCTTGTTCATCCCTTTAAGTCACGTATTAATTTTGGTGATTCTTTATAAAGGTCTATATGTATGTTAGGTCTGACAGGGGACTCAAAATGACATTCAGTTGCTTTGGAGACAAGGACGCTTACCGCTGGGCTGTTACTACTCACTTTGTTTGGAGGCCCCCTCACAAAGTTTACAGTGCAAGTTGGAACTTAGTTTTCACATTTTTTGTCAGCCGTTACTGAAGAGGCTATGCTGGTTCAGGAAAATACCTGTCATCTCTTTAACTCACGAATTAAATCTGATAATATTTGTTTAAAGTTTCATATGTACGTTGGGTCTGTCAGGGGATGCAAACCGGCATTCAGTTGCTTTGGAGACGAGATGCTGAACTCTGAGTGAGGGGGTTGCTTCTTGTGTTGCTTGGTGGTCCCACTCACAAAGCTTACAGTGCGAGTTGGACTTATTTATTGCCAATTTCGTAGTTGTCCCATTTTTTGTGTGTGTAGAGACTGAATGGGTAATGCTGGGCCAAGAAAAACATTGTTGATCCCTTTAAGCCATGTATTAATCCTAGAGATTTTTCTTACGTCCCATATGTATGTTGTGTCTGTCATGTGATTCGAACCGGCATTCACAGTTGTAAAAACGAGAAAGCTGACCATTGGGCTCTTGCTATTAGCTTTGCTCGGAGGCACCCTCAAAATATTTGCAGCGTGAGTCGGGACTTAGTTTTTCGCTTATCTAGTAGTTGTCACATTTCTTTGTTAGCCGTGACTGAAGGGGTGAAGCTTGGCCAAGAAAATCATTGTTTATCCTTTTAAGCCATGTATTGATCCTGGTTGTTTTCTTATGTCTCATATGTATGTTGAGTCAGTCACGGGACTCGAACCTGCATTCTCTTGGTTTAGTAATCAGGACGCTTACGACTGGGCTGTTGCTGCTCGTTTTGCTGGCCGGGGGGGGGGGGCTCACAAAGCTTGCAGTGCTAGTCGAGACATAATATTTCGCACATATACTAGTAACATTTTTTTTGTTAGCTGTGAATGAAAGGGTTATGCTAGGCCAATAAAACATTACTCATCGCTTTAAGCCACGAAATAATCGTGGAGATTTTTTGTCCCAAATGTTTGATGAGTCTGTCACGGGAGTCTGTGCTCTTCTTGAGTCACAAGAAGAGTAAAATACCATAGAACTCGAAGATACACTGGATTCATACGGGTTTATTAGTTGCAATAAAATGTGACGGCTTTACAACGAAACGGGGGAAAGTTAGGTTGTGTGTTGACTGGGTCTGACACATGGCCAAGAGTTCGAAAGGTAATGTTGGACGGCCTTTAGGCAAACGGGAAACATTATGGCAATAAGTTTTGTTGGGGCCCCAAAATGGTCTTAACTAGGATAAGAGGTTCGTAACTTACAGAAAGTTGCGTTGGGAAAACGGATGGTTGGAGGCTCCTCCTTTTCACAGAAAGGTCAGAAAATAGGCAGGACAGTCAGACCAAGTCGTACAGGAATACACTGGACGGGAAGTGACATAATTACAGCCGTGGGAGTCAGCACACATCGGGGACGAGATAATAACGGAACATCAAGGGCACAAATATTGAGGATAAGGAAAAAGAAGGAATTATTAATCACATACGCATGGGCATTGTCGTGGAGCGTGAGCTCGAGCAAATAAAGAAAGTACAGGTAGAAATTATATAAATATAAGGCAAAGTATCTTTTTGGGAGGTCGTACAAGCAAGGACATCAGCACCAAGAAGTAGGTAAAGTACAGTACATACAAGCTGGGCGTAGCGTAGCAAAAGGCAATACAAAGGGGAAGGAAGTCCAAAACACGGCTCGGTGACCCATAAAGTGTAGGGCTAACAGCAATCGCTATTTCATTAGCTAAACAGAAGGCTGAGCGTAATGGACATTACATTTAATGGCGAAAGGCATGTGACGTTGTGTCACTTCCCCCCATCCCCTGGAATTTCATTACGCAAAGGCTACAGTTAAGCTTGCCTTCCACCCCCCTCACCTACACAAAGGAATAACGCCCCATGGTAGACAGAGTGGGTTACGGTTCACAGACCTCAGGGGGCAAATATAGAAGTTACATCAAGAAAAAAAGTAATGATAACAGTTTATAAAAGTACATCTACAAAAGTCAAGAAAAGAAGATATTGCAAGGTGAAGAGGCATAAAACGTAGTAAAGACGTCAGGGATGAGTGATTAGTATGTTAATATCTCTCATACAGTTTAGTACAGTAGTAATTCTTAATTCCTTATAGAAACGGAAATAAGTTCCAAAAGGGGGTTAAGTATACCTCTTAGGTCTAACTAAGAATGGTATAGAGGTTAAAAGTTAGGGTAAGTACATAGCAGTATAAGAATACAAAGACATACAAATGAAACAATAGTGCAAGTCATAGAAAAAAAAAACATCAGGTAAGTATGATTTAAGGGAAAGTGGTGACACATTTAGTCAATAGGTTCTCTCTCGGGGCATAAGCCTCGCAATCTACGGGAATGGCATAGGAGAATGTGTTGGAGACGGAGATTACGGCGTATCTTAGCGCTGCCACCGGCCAGTTTCTTGGTTTGGACTCGTGCCTCTTGTGGTTTATCGATCAGGGTCCAGACACCTAATTCCTCCAGAACATTCAATTCACGGAGTATGGTTCCTTCCCATTCAGCATGGTTGAGTGAGCGCAAAGCTTCCCCATAATGGGAAGGTATGATCTCATAAAGGTGTGCCCCACAGCATGTTTCCCATTCGGGTAAGGAGGTTGGAGATAAAGTCACCGGTAAAGGCGGTCGGCGAGGTCGTACGCAAAGTGGTTTAAGGGCATACGTTTTGAAGCCACAAGGATAGCTTGGGAGAGTAGGAGGGGGTAACTACTTTATTTGTCACTTAGTGAGCACTTTAGTCTTGTGGGATATGGCGGTAACCTCCCCCCAAGGGACATGCGGTATGAGGAAGGTCATATAGGGATTGGTTGTAAGGTGAGAGATGAACATCAGGCTCAGGAACATGAAGCATGGGGTTAAACTCGTGTATATTATGAATACGTGGTAAGGTTCGGAAGGAAGAGTAGGCAGAGTATCAAAGGTGGGGGCATCTTGGGAGAAAAGAGGTGGAAAAGAGGAGACAGACATACAAGGGGTGAGATCAGTGAAGTCGATGAGGTCAAACTGTTCATTTCCTGAAACAGGAGGTACAAAGCAGGATGGATTTGTTGGCGATAGGTTAGGGGGAATAATGGAATCAGAAACGAGGTTTGCTTGGGAGAAGGGAGATACTGAGGTTTGAGAAAACGTGTTCGTTGGGGACGCTTGACAAGGAGGAAAGGTATTCGCGGGTAAAACATTGGATTGTAAGGGACGTAACCCTGACACAAAATGATTGGCACACTCATTAGGGGAGTCTAGTAAGAGGATGACATCAACATTATGTGGGTGTCTTTCTCGTTTAGCAAATAGAGCCAGACGGTTTGGGTGTTTCTTTTCTCTAAAGTAAATTCCACGGGGTCTCATGTTACTATTAAAACCAGATTCGATGAAGCGTGATGCTGAGATAAGGTTGTTTGAGGCTTGAGGTACTTCAACTACGTTGTCCAACACGATCGGTACACCAAAGGGTCAACCTTGGTGGTTAACGCTTATAATACGAACTGGACCAACGAGTTTTCCCTCAACAAAGGTATTATCGGCAGCAAGCTTGACCTTGACAGTTCTGTATAAGGATCTATCAATATTTACCACAAAAACGCATAATAGAAATAGATGCAAAAGAATCGAGCCCAAAACGTACAATAGGGGGTTTAGGGTTAAAATGTTGAGTGGTATCCTGTAAAGGTGGGAGATCATGCAGGGCACATACAATATGGTTTGCACTCTTAAGAAGTTCATCCTGTAATGATAGGCCAAAAGCAACATAATCTTCTTCCCACTTTAGGCTTGGGCCAGTTACGCTGGAAACGTTTTGGTTCCCAGTCGGGTGTTGGGGGTTTCGTGATCTCCTAGGTCGCTGAGGACGACTGGGTTGCAGCGTAGCTTGTTGGGGAGGCAAAAGTTGTTTCGGTCGAGTGTCAGGTGGGCTTGGGCAGGTTTGTACAGTGTGACAGGCACCCTCGCAATGTTCACAAACAATGTTCGTCGGGTTCATTTGGGTGCATTGGGGGAAAAGGTGAGTGGTTGAACAGCAGGTTTGACAAAGTTTCTGCACATTATTGGGCGCAGGCAAAGACTCACTTGAGACAGGGATGGGTGGTGGTGTAGAAAAGTTGTTACCATATGGTTGACAAAGGGCAGTAGACGTTTTCAAAAATTGCTGGTGTATTTGGAGTAAGGAGGTCTGAACCGTATCTAGCGTTAGAAGGGCAGGTGTGTTACGTAGAATTTCTATGATGGTTTGCAAGTGTCGAAAAGGAAGTCCTTGCAACAAATACATACACACTTCAGCTTCTACGTTACGCCCTGCAGCGATACAGTTCCTATAAAGGCCCTAACACGTGTGACATAGGAAGTGAGTGACTCCTTAGGATAAATAGAAATCCTGGTCAGTTCTGTAAACATATTGGAAACCATGGCTTGGGTTCGGACACCATAGGTCGTCGTGATTTGGTCCCATACTTGTCGTGCAGATCGTATGCCTTTAAATTGGAGTAAGAGTTCCGGACTGATGGTCTTAAATAGGAAGGAAAGGCACGCGTCGTTTTTCCCTTGCCAAATAACTCGGGCTTCAGGATCGTCGCTTGGCCTGTTACCGCATAGAACGGGGCCCAGCCAGTCTTCAGTCCTGGCAACACATTCTACATTCATGGACCAAATATGATAATTCACTTCTGTGAGGTGGGGTACACCTTTATACGTTGGCATTGGAACATACTGTACGGTAGGTGGAAGGGGCTGCTGTTGAAACCAATTAAATGACATGATTGAAAAGTCAAAAGTCGTTGCTACGATCTACCAAAACGATACAGGGAAAATAAAAAGGAGCATAAAAAGAGACATGGGTAAATGTAAAACCGCATACGAGAATGAACAAAAGAGTGATCGTTATCTGTTTGGGTTCGTGTTGAGGTAAGTTTGCTCAAAAGGTTTAGGCACAGATTGGAACGTTATCTTCGGCATGGGGGGAAAGGAAATGTTCGTCTTTTTTAACTAGGCCTATGGTGATTCGCAGGAAACAAATTGGGAAGTTCAGTGAACAAGGTACTTCATGAATAAATCCGTAGGAGCATAACGTTCGTTGGTTTTAATGAAAAAGTCACAACGAGACATCACGTAGCAGTTCCGTTAGGTTAGAAGCACAAAATGGCGTTGCTCCATACAGGGAAAGCTAAGTAAAAAAAGGGGCAGCATCGAAAAAAAGGTGAAGATGGGACGAGATTTGTTTCCAATACTGCTACCTAAGTGGTTAAACTTTACGTTTTCGGAGTGGGGAGAAATGGAGGGTTATGAGGAAGGTCCTATCATTCTTACTCAAAATCGTCTGAATGGGAAGGTCCGGGATATGCACAAATTTCGCTACTACGTGAGTCACAAGAAGAGAAACACTCGAAGATACGTGGATTCATACGGGTTTATTAGTTGCAATAAAATGTGAAGGCTTTACAACGGAAAGGGAAAAAGTTAAGTTGTGTGCTGACTGGGTCCGACACATGGCCAAGAGTTCGAAAGTTAATGTTGGACGGCCATTTAGGCAAACGGGAATCATTACGGCAATAAGTTTCGTTGGGGCCCCAAAATGGTCTTACAAAAAGTAGCGTAACTTACAAAAAGTAGCGTTGAGAAAACGGATGGTTGGAGGCTCTTCCTTTTCACAGAAAGGTCAGAAAATAGGAAGGACAGTCGGACCAAGTCGAACAGGAATACACTGGACGGGAGGTGACATAATTACAGCCGTGGGAGTCGGCACACATCGGGGACGAGAGAATAACGGAACATCAAGGGCACAAATATGGAGGATAAGGAAAAAAAGGAAACAATTAATTACATATACATGGGCATTGTTGTGGAGCGTGAGCTCGAGCAATAAAGAAAGTACAGGTAGAAATTATATAAATATAAGGCAAAGTATCTTTATGGGAGGTCGTACAAGCAAGGACATCAGCACCAAGAAGTAGGTAAAGTACAGTGCATAAAAGCTGGGCGTAGCGTAGCGAAAGGCGATGGAAAGGGGAAGGAAGGAGTCCAAAACACGGCTCGGTGACCCATAAAGTGTAGGGCTATCAACAATCGCTATTTCATTAGCTAAACAGAAGGCAGAGCGTTAATGGACATTACATTTAGTAGCGAAAGGCATGTGACGTTGTGTCAAAAAACATTGTTTATCCTTTTAAGCCAGGTATTAATCATGGTAATTTTTCTTACGTTCCATATGTATGTAGTGTCTGTCATAGGACTCGAACCGGCATTTACTTGGTGTAGAAACGTGAAAACTGACCATTGTGCTCTTGCTACTAGCTTTGCTTGAAGGCTACCTCAAAATGTTTGCAGCACGAGTTGCGACTTAGTTTTTCAATCAGCTAGTAGGTGTCACATTTTTTGTTAGCCGTGACTGAAGGAGTTATCCTTGGCCAATTAAACATTGTGTATCACTTTAAGTCACGAATTATTCCTGGTGATTGTTTTTTAATTCTAATTTGAATGTTTTATCTGTCACTGGACTAGAACAGGTATTCACTTGATTCGGAGACAATGATTGCGACCTCTGGGCTCTTGCTGCTCGGTTTGATCAAGTTTGAGGAGTTTCAGCACTTTTCGCCGATAAAATAGAGCAACAGCCAATATCGTGCACAAATAACCCCACACTACGTTTCGGGAGGACAACCTCTCGTCTTCAGGTAAAAATAAACTCAATAGTTTTGCTCAGGGACTCCCTCTCAGTGCTTGCAGTGCATGTTGGGACATAATTTTTCGTCCATGTAGTAGTAGCATTTTATTTGTAAGCTGTAACTGAAGGGGTGATTCTGGGCCAAGAAAAACATTGTTCATCCCTTTAAGTCACGAATTAATCCTGGTGATTATATATAAATACCCATATATATGTTTAGTCTGACACAGGACACGAACTGGCATTAACTTCGGTTGGAGACGAGGAAACTGACCACTGCTCTTGCTGATCGCCTAGCTCAGGGCCCCCTCACAAAGCTTGCAGTGCTGGTTAGGACTTAGTTTTTTGCCAATATACTAGATATCGCATTTTTTTTAGCCATGACTGAAGCGGTTCTGCTGGGCCCAGAAAACAATTGTTCATCCCTTTAAGTAACGAATTAATCCTGGTGTTCATTATAAAAACCCATATGTATGTTGGGTCTGTCAGGTGATTCAAACTTTCATTCAGGTGCTTTGGAGACACGATGGTGAACACTGGGAGTTTGATTCAAGTGGCGTTGGTATGTGGCCCCCTCACAAAGCTTGCAGTGTGAATTGGGACTTAAGGTTTTCGCCCATCTAGAAGTTGTCATATTTCTTTGGATGCTGGCGACTTGACTGATGCTGCTCATATTGTTCTGGAGCCCCCTCACATAGGTTGCAGTGCGTGTTGGACCTATTTACTGCCAATTTAGTAGTTGTATTTTTTGTGTGTCGAGACTGAATGGGTTATGCAGGGCCAAGAAAAACAATTATTTATCCCTTAAAGCCATGTATTAATCCTGGTGATATTCCTTACGTCCTATATGTGTGTTTTGTCTGTCATGGGACTCAAACCGGCATTCACTTGGTGTAGAAACATGAATGCTGATCAATGGGCTCTTGCTACTAGCTTTGCTCAGACGCCACCTCAAGATGTTTGCAGCGTTTGCTCATCTAGTAGTTGTCACATTTTTTGTCAGCCGTGACTGAAGGGGCTATTCTGAGCCAAGGTAAACATTGGTGATCTCTTTAAGTCACGAATTAAATCCGGTAATATTTTTTAAGTTCCATATGTATGTTGGGTCTATCACGGGACTCAAACCGGTATTCAGTTGCTTTGGAGACAAGTACGGTGACGACTGGGATGTTGCTGCTCGCTTTGATTGGGGGGGCCATCTTACATAGCTAGCAGTAGAAGTCGGGACTTGGTTTTTCAATCTTTTAGTAGTTGTCACATTTTGTTGTTTTTGTTGTCTCAATATTGTTCATCTTTGTCGGTGACCTCTGGGCTGTTTCTGCTCGGTTTGCTCGGGGGCCCCCTCACAATGCTTGCAGTGCGAATTAGGACATAATTTTTCGGCCATGTAGTAGTAACACTTTTTGTTAGCTGTGACTGAAGGTATTATGCTGGGCCAAGAAAAACATTGTTCGTCCCTTTAAGTCACAAATTAATTTTGGGGATTCTTTATAAAGGTCCATATGTATGTTGGGTATGACAGGGGACTCAAAATGACATTCAGTTGCTTTGGAGACAAGGAGGCTGACCGCCCATCTAACTGTTGTCACATTTTTTGTCAGTCGTGACTGAAGGTGCTATGCTGGGCCAGGAAAAACACTGTTCATCTCTTTAACTCACGAATTAAATCTAGTAATACGTTTTTAAAGTTTCATATATACGTTGGGTCTGTCAGGGGATGCAAACCGGCATTCAGTTGCTTTGGAGACGAGATGCTGAACTCTGAGGGAGGGGGTTGTTTCTTGTGTTGCTTGGTGGTCCCACTCAAAAATCTTGAAGTGCAAGTTGGGACTTAGGTATTCGCCCATCTAATAGTTGTCATATTTTTTTGGACATGACGACTTGGTTGTTGCTGCGCATTTTGCTAGGGAGCCCCCTTACATAGCTTGCAGTGCGAGTTGGACTTATTTTTTACCAATTTTGTAGTTGTCCCACTTTTTGTGTGTGTAGAGACTGAATGGGTAAAGCTGGGCCAAGAAAAACATTGTTTATCTCTTTAAGCCCCGAATTATTCCTGGAGATTTTTTTAAAGTCCAAAATGTTTGTTGAGTCTGTCACCGCAGTGGAAGCAGCATTCACTTGATTTGGAGAAGGGGACAATGACCACTGTGCTCTTAATGTTCACCTCCCTCGGAAGGCCCCCTCACACAACTAGCTGCGCGAATTAGGACTTGAACTGGGACAAAGTCCAACTTGGTTTGCTTGGGGGCCCCCTCACAATGCTTGCAGTGCGAGTTGCGACATAATTTTTCGCCTATGTAGTAGTAACAATTTTTGTTAGCTGTGACTGAAGGTATTATGCTAGACCAAGAAAAACATCCCTATAAGTCACAAATTCATTCTGGTGATTCTTTAAAAAGGTCCATATGCATGTTGGGTGTGACAAGGGACTCAAAATAACATTCAGTTGCTTTGGAGACAAGGACACTTACCGCTGGGCTGTTACTATCCACTTTGCTTGGAGGCCCCTCACAAAGTGTGCAGTGCAAGTTGGAACTTAAGTTTTTCGCCCATCTAGTTGTTGTCACACTTTTTATCAGCCGTGACTGGAAGCGCTATGCTGGGCCAGGAAAAACACTGTTCATCTCTTTAACTCACGAATTAAATCTAGTAATACTTTTTTAAAGTTTCATATATACGCTGGGTCTGTCAGGGGATGCAATCCGGCATTCAGTTGCTTTGGAGACGAGATACTGAACTCTGAGGGAGTGGGTTGCTTCTAGCGTTGCCTGGTGGTCCCGTTCACAAAGCTTGCAGTGCGAGTTGGGACTTAGGTATTCGCCCATCTAATAGTTGTCATATTTTTTGAACCCTGACGACTTGGCTGTTGCTGCGCATTTTGCCTGGGGGCCCCCTCACATAGCTAGCAGTGCGAGTCGGACTTATTTTTTGCCAATTTAGTAGTTGTCGCACTTTGTGTGTGTGTAGAGACTGAATGGGTAAAGCTGGGCCAAGAAAAACATTGTTGATCCCTTTAAGCCACGAATTAATCCTGGAGATTTTTTTAAGTCCTAAATGTTTGTTGAGTCTGTCACCGGACTGGAAGCAGCATTCACTTGATTTGGAGACGAGGGAAATGACCACTGTTCTCTTAATACTCATTTGAATGTTTAATCTGTCACTAGACTAGAACCGGCATTCACATGATATGGAGACGAGGACGCCGACCTCTGGGCTGTTGCTGCAGGTTTTCTCGGGGGCCCCCTCACAATGCTTGCAATGCGTGTTGTGACATAATTTTTCGCGCATGCAGTAGTAACATTTAATTTGTTAGCTGTGACTGAAGGGGTAATGCTGGGCCAAGAAAAACATTTTTTATCCCTTTAAGTCACGAATTAATCCTGGTGATTATTTATAAAGACCCATATGTACTTTTAGTCTGACACAGGACACGAACTGGCATTTACTTGGTTTGGAGATAAGGAAGCTGACCACTGTGCTCTTGCTGCTCGTATTGCTCAGTGGCCATTCACAAAGCTTGCGGTGCAAGTTGGGACTTAGTTTTTCGCCAATCTACTAGATATCACAT
>JAHWFP010031401.1:0-25448 GCA_023313725.1 Lithobius niger
TGAAACCGTAGTTACTATTTAGTGTCGGTCGTAACCAGGGGCGAGTAGTTCGTCACTCGCGAACCTGGAATGACACGATTTTAACGGAATTCTGGGCCGTGAGACGGGCAAACACACTTGGCAACGTTTGTGTCAAAATTACTTCACAGTCGAGATTCGTGTTCGAGTTGGCGAGCACCTCGCTAATGACGTCATTTTGACGTTATCACTACGTCATGTCGTGTGCAAACATGGCAACGACTACGTAAAAATTACGTCATTTAGAATAAATTACCACCTCTACTTTGTTTTTTAAGTACCGTTGCTTAGTGAGTAGCTAGCTGACGTAAATTAATCAACAACAACAAACAAAAACATAACCCTAACGCTGTAGGTAACTACGTTTGGGGTGATTGTAGGGTAACTAACTTTAACTACCTATAGGGTAACTAACTGTAGGAAACTACTGTTAGTGAATAGCTAGCTGACGCAAATTAATCAACAGCAACAAACAAAAAGATAAACCTAACACTGAAGGGTAATTAACTGTAGCTGCCTATTGGGTAACTAACTACCTTTGGAGTAACTGTAGGGTAACTACCTGTAGGGTAATTGTAGGATGACTAACTGTAACTACCTATATAGTAACTAACTGTAAGGAACTACCATTGCTTAGAGGAACAGCTAGGTAACACAAATTAATCAACAACAACAAACAAAAAATATAAGCCTAACACTGTATGGGGTAACTACACGCTGGGCTGGCTAGTGGAGTGTCAACGGTCGTTTCAGTGTGGCTGAGCGGCATGACCTCGGCATTTGGTTTCAAAGTTCGCGGGTTCAATTCCCCGTTCAGGCAGTCTGACATTTAAGTCCAAGAGGCAACGTAAATAGGTTTGCGTCCGTGTTTATTTGTCCACTTCCACGTATAGTCTGCGAGGGAAAAAAAATAGTCCAAATTTGGCTTTGTCCCTCTGTCCAAATTTTGGTAACATAAAGTCTTCACTTAGTCGTTGCACGAGGCCATTTTTGGATCATATAATATTCGAACTCCAAGCCGGTTTTACGTCGTGCTATCTACGCCCGATCGTCATATATCGCTATCGAAGCATCCTATCACTTGAGCTGCGTGTCTTCGCTTGGGAATTGTTATGAAAGACGGCCCTTGGAGGGACGGCTCTTAAGTCTTGGACTTCGATAAGGAATTTCGTCTTGCCCTGTCACAGCACTTAAAAATTTTACGAGGTTTATCATTTTCTATTATTAACGAAATGCGATCCAATGTTTTGAAGTATATACGATACGACACGATAGTGGGAGTTGTGAGAAGGGTTTTAAAAGGCCATCGTATCGGTTGGGCACCATAAAAGTGCTCTTTAACTGACTGATCCTAAGAGTCCATAAAACGAAATTTGGTGATGGAGAAAGACTTAATATAAGTTGTATTAATGTTGACAATAATGTCTGATAATACGTTATGTACATCCCCCTCCCCCTGTCCCGTTCGTGGTCAACCAGAGATGGCTGGGAGAAATAGTTTAGGTTTTCAGGGAAAGATGTGGGGTGCTGGAATTGTATCGATAAGGAGTTACGTTAATTCGGTGATTTTCTTAAATGTTGACCCGTGTATGGGACTCGGAATTAGACTAACTTCGGATTCTTAATTTGCTTTAAAAGTGTCTGAAATAGTCCGGAACTGTGGTAACACGGAGTTACCGTAACTACTGAATTTTTCTGAAATACCGACCCCTGCAAGGGAACCGGAATTACCATCAATAACATCCCTGCCTCACTCGCGCTACCGCGCTCGCTGCGGCTATACATATGACATCGGAAACCGAAACCGTATTATTGTCAAATCAGAAAAGAGTTAATGTAACTCCGTGTTACCACATTTCCGGATTATGTCAAACACTTTTAAAGCAAATATTTGAAAAACGTAAAAGAATATACCGGCAATGCATTAGGAAACAAAAAAAAAAACTGCCACGCTGAACAATTCATGGATCAAACGTTTGTTATTGATGGGAAAAACTGATAGAAACACAAGCATTAGAAATTAACTGAGCTGCAATTTTTGCTGTACAATGCTAAATTGCCTCAAGTAGTAGTACCAAAATTTCGATATTTTGAATTTGTTCTTAAAATGGTTCAACTTCCCGACTGCCGAAGTAACGTGGAGCCCTTTTTTTTTTAAGTCCCATCAGGAGAGACATAAAGAATGACCGTAGGGGTCAACGTAGTGTTCGTAGTACCGCATGTACCATTTTCCTTTCTGGATCCCTGCTCCACACGGTCAAAAGGGGAACGACTAATAGTAACTATTTTATGGGATTATCTATTTTAAAATATCCTGTATAGCTTTTAACTTAATAATTAAGGGATTAAACCAGCAGAAAAGCCAAATAGGCTCGAGTAGGGTTCAATAAATACGGATGAAAACCTATTTACGTTGCCTTTTGGACTTAAAATGGCAGAGCCGTACGTCTGACAGGCCGTGTTAGCATGGCCCAGCTGTAGGACCTTGGCATTTGGTTTCAAAGGTCGTGGGTTCAATTCCCCGCTCAGGTACTCTGACATTTAAGTCTAAAAGGCAACGTAAATAGGTTTTCACCCGTATATATTTAATCTTACTCGAGCGCATTTGGCTTTTCATCTTGTTTAATCCATTGTTTATTAAATTAAAATCTATACAGGCTATATTAAGGTATTTAGGGTATTTTTTTTGCATATTTTTTCCTCTTTCAAGCAGATTAAGTTTAGGTGTATCAAAAATGGGGAAATGCTCCATAATATATTTGTTTTCAGGAAGAAGGTGGTTGTGCACGGGGGGGTTAATGGTGTGCAAGAATGACCAAAGATTCCAAATTTATTATTACCCTTGTGTTCTTTTCAGTAAATAGGATTTGTACATTTTTAAGTGCATGGGTGTGCCCTGTAGATATCCCTACGAGGTGAGATTCCTGTTGCAAAACAGTGCTGCACCAAGGAGTTTGACTCCACGTGCAATTTGAAATTAAATTTATGGGACGTAATCCTGTCATTGAGTTCCGATTAAGGCTTTGTCCAACGTGGGTGGCTGTGGATGTAGTGAAACTGCCACCTACGCTGAACAAAGCCTTCGGAAACTTAAACACAGGATTACATCCCACAAATCTAATTTCAAATTGCACGTGGAATAAAACTCCTCAGTGCAGCACTGTTTTGCAACAGGAATTTCAACCCGTAAGCTGTCTGCAGGGCACATCCTTGAAAACGTGCAAATGTTCAGTGTTTACTCTGGGTGTGACTCGGCAGTTTTTGATATGGTTTAATTTCACAGAAACCTAATTACGGAATAGGTTTGATTCCGAATCGTTTTTTTTTTTTTCGTCTTTACATGTGCACTTTCTAGTTTTTATCTTTTAAAACTCGTTCGAGTGTTATTTGTACAGTCCGTATTTTATAGACACCAATCCATGTAATATCAAGTGTAAACAGTCAGTCTAAATTCCCCTTCATGTTATAACATGTTTGTAACATTTGTAACAAACAACGCCTAAAATGATACTTCATTAAAAGGCTTGGACTTAACACAAAACCAATGTATGCCGTTATTAAATTAAAGCGTTTTAGCACACCTGTAGGCTACACTGACAAGTAGGCATGTATATCTGTCAAATGTCGCATAGTTAAGACCGAAAATTCCAAGCTTTTTTGATGAAAAAATTCTCTATTTAAAAGTAACAGCATGGAACTCATATTCCTATCCTGGTTTTTCTGACAGCATAGCGCCTGGAAAGCTCCCCGTTTGCTTTCCTGCAGTGCTCGCACTATTGCCCATACTCGCCGCTGGATGGCAGTAGCATTACTAGAGCCAAACTATAGAAGCACCCTGCATAGAACTGCGGCCGGATTTTGTCCTTGGGAGTTGCAATGTCCTTGATTCGAATTCGTGACGTCATAAGTGCCCAAGGGAGGGGTGGACGAGATGTTCCAACCATAACGGTACATCAGCGCTTAACGCGTCGGCGCATTTTGAAGTTTGAATACGAACTGAAATTTGGGGCTGTTGAGTACTGCGTTCAGAGTAATACACGTAAACGTCACACCAAAACTAATTAATTTCGTGCCGCAATAAATATGTAATAACGTCATGACGGTAAACTGTAATGCAATCGGGGGCGGCATTTCAACCAAAGAGCAATTACAGCGAGTCGCAAGGCACTTTAAAAACAGATATACCCTTCGAACAAAACTCACGCTGAGGTTCGTTGACACCAAAGCCGACAGCAAGGCCAACTGGAGCTTTTATCTAATCGGTCTTGGTAGAGAAATCCGCATCCTTATTCCGAGTCTGGCCCACTGAGAGTATCAATACCGCTGTCTTGCGCGGAGGGCAAGAATTACAGGTTTTGAACTTTGGTTTAAAGGTACATTCCTGCTTGTCCTATAACAGCCACGCGCTGATCTCCGTGTGAGCGTATTACCGCCGCACCGTTTCACGAAACTCGCCGTTGTAATACAAAACCAACTGAGATAGTAGCTGCGTCCCTCACAGCGAGGAACACAGCTACTATCTCAAATGGCCTTGGGCCTAGTAGACGAAACAGCATCAACGCAAAAATTGTGTCGTCACAAATCGGAAAGACTTTCGTATTTTAACATCACACTTTATAATTTTTTAGGCTAGTAAATTATAATTTTTCTTCGACGATCTGTTGGCATAAATAGTTTTAATTTTTACAGCATTAGTCTTTTAGAATTTTTATCTAATGGTAATTATTAGCAAACGATTAAAAATTAGTACATGCATACATACAGATGAAACGTCATGGTTATTGCAAGGTAAATCTTAGCAGGATGCCATTAAATTACTTCCAATATTCGACAGAATATCTCCTAAATGGCACATTTTAAAACTGATATTTAACAACGGATTAACTAACGGGAAATAAATAGGCTTTGGTACCGTACTTGATGTGAAGGATTGAAAAAATGGCGTCGAGAGCAATGTACCTTTAACGCTTTTCCCGTCGATTTGACAATTTTGTACTTGGATTTAAAACTTTTGTACTTCAATTTAACGTTATAGTGGATTTTAACTTAACTTTGGCTTTGTATTTAACACACTTGCACTTGAATTTAACACTTATGCATTTAAAATTAAAGCATTGACACAAATTCTCCGAACTATTTAATGACTAAACTAAATTACGTGAAAACAAATTTGCGAAATTATCATAGTTTGCGAAATAAAGTTACAAGATTATAGTAAATCATTAGATCCTACAAAATTAAATGGAAAAAAAAATCAAAATTTAAATTTGTCTCATCAGTATATTGCTGTATGACTTCCGTTCCTTTAAAATTTAATGTAAGCTAACACCAACCACCAGTAACGTAAGGTCGTAACGAATGTAGCCTACCTATCGTTAAGATATGTTAAGAGTGGTTACGTAATTGTAAGTTTTATTGAATTACACACTGTAAAAGCATAGGCTAGGCCTTCTTGTTTTTTTTTTTTTTTTTGCAATTGTTTTTTTTCGTTGTAATTTTGAAGCAATTATTTTTTAATATTCTGTATAATTTTCTAATCTGTTTCGTAATTTTTTTATAATTTTGGAATTTTGTTTTTTCGTAATTTTTGTTTAGTCATTAAAAGATTAAATAGTTCGAAAAATTTGGGGTCAACGCTTTAATTTCAAGTTTGTAAGTGCTAAATTTAAGGACAAGTGTGTTAAATCTAAAGCCAAGAGAGTTAATTTGACATCCACTAACGTTAAATTGAAGTACAAAAGTTTTAAATCCAATTACAAAAATATCAAATTGGCGTGCAAAACCATTAAACCAAAGTTCCTAATCAGTAATGTCTGTCGCTAAGCGAAGCAGGCCGACTTATAGAAAAAGATGTGGTTAATTATACCAGTATAACGTTCTATCACAACTTCGGTAAATCGGATTTTTTGCCGGGGCTTTAACAGTATGTGAACTTCATTTATAAACCATTTCTAATTACTGCAAAACTTTTACGGTTCACGATAATAATAAATGTTATAATAATAATAACGAATTTGTTCCAGATGGTTATGGGGTGGAAATACACGGAAGGCTACCACAATAAGTCTTACAGGCTTTCAATTTGTGATTAATTTCTGTCTAGCTGTTCACCATTCAAAAGTGACGGGTTTTATAAGATGTAACACCGAAGCAACTAATGTTATGGATGTTTTCAATCAAAATCTAAAAGTTAAAAAAATTTTGAAAATGCAAAATTTTAGTTTACACTAGTGTACATCTTATAAAACCCGTCAATTTTGACTGGTTTACAATTAAAAATTTAAAAACTTAAACGTAAAAAAAACATAAAATACACATTTCTTCAATTTTTTAATTTGAAAATTTGAATTTTTAACGTCTAAATTTGAAATTTTCAATTTTATCAACTTTAAAATTTTCAATTTGAATGGTTTAAATTCTTTTATTTGTTTCAACTTTTGGCTGCGCGCGGATACTGTTAAACAAAACCACAAAAAAATTAACTAACTGTTGACTGCTAGCTAACGGCGTCAACAGACAGTTTTATCAGTACCACCCAGCATCGTATTGCGCACTGTGGGGTTTGCAATATGCAATGCGCGCCGTTCGGATGAGGAGTGCAATTTAATATACTCCTTATACGCGCCGCACTTATTGCGCACTACGAGCCCCTACGGCTGCAATCGTCACCAACTCATGCTAGGCCGAAGAACCAAAAGATAAAACTTGATTCCATTCAAGTAAGGCTTCAAGTCACTACCGCGAATTTCGATAACAGGGACGGAATAGCAGTAGATCGACCCAACGAGAAACTGCGGACGAGGCCAACTATCTTTAAAGATATCTAACTCTTGTTCATTGTAATCATAGGCCTTTTTTTTTTTTAATTAAATTCTGTTGCGTACATTATTCTGTACAATAAAAGAAAACATTTGCGATTTACCAATTTTAGTTCAGTTTTTTGCCCCAAAAAACAAAAAAAACAAAAAAACAAAGATTATCAAAAAAGCAAAAATATAACATCTAAAAATGCTCGAGTTATTTAAAATTCAGTTAGGTTAACACACTTCCCTAACAACGGCACCTAGTAGCAAGAAATGGTACTGAAATTGGTACATCACAAATTCTTTCTTTTCATTGTATAAAGCGCTGCATGGAACGGATTGTAATTGTTTGTTTTATTATTTAATTTTAGGAGAGTTAAAGTCCAAACAAGTCACAAACACGTTTAGGTTAAATTCCCTTCGTTGCTTTTTAAAGCAGCGCAGAATAAGCATTGAAAATAAAGGTTTAATAATCATTACAGTAATTTTAAAGGGACATTCCTCCCAGCTCCATTTTTGTCGTTCCTCCCCATCAAGTACGGCCCCAAAGGTCTATTTACCTACCGTTAGTATTTCCCTTGCTAAAACTCCGTTTTAAAATGTGCCGTCTACGAGATTTTCTCTTAAATATTGGAGAATTATATTTACTGTATCCTGCATGTATATGATCCTTTGCGCGCCTACAATAACTTTGAAGTTTCATCTGTGTGTGCGCATGTACTAATTATAATCGTTCGCTTATAATTACTATGAGATCAAAAATCTAAAAGACTAAGGCGGTAAAAATTAAATGAATTATGCCAATATATTTTCGAAGAAAAATTATAACATACCAGGCTAAAAAATGATCAATTGTGATGTTAAAATACGAAAATCATTCCGGTTTGTGACGACACAATCTTTAACTTGATGCTGTTTCGTATACTGTTCCCAAAGCCAACTGTGATAGTATCCTGCGTTCCTCGCTGCGGGGAGCGCCACTACTATTTCAGTTGACCTTGGCGGTGGTAACGCGCAGAGGCGATCTGTGCATGGCTGTTGTAAGGCAGGGGTAATGTGCCTTTAATATTTATTGCATTGCTTTAAAGCCTAGTTATACCCTTCGAATGGACGCGTCAGATTGTTTGTGGTGATGGCAAGGCATCTTTATCAAAAGTCAAATTGAAAATTCAAATTCAATTCGTTGGAGCGATGAATGTTATGAATTTGTTTTATTTGTGCGCTACTAGACAAGAAGGAAATTCTACCACGATAACTTAAAGCTTTTAGCGTCTATTAATACATGTATTTCAAGATTAATCTCGTATTGTGCTGGCTAGAGCTGACTTATATTTAATCTGTAAGTTGGCTCGGGAGAGCACGCTATCTCAAATCGTTAAACTGTTCACGCAGCTTTCTTTATACAGTAAGAGGCTACTACTACCGCGCACCTATAGGTAGAGGTGTGCGCCGCTGCGCCACGCTGTCATCGCCGGACAAAAATCATTAAGTCACGTGCGCCACAGCTGGTCAGTGCTTTCTCGGCGCGCTACCACAGCAGCCGATAACTCTGCCAGTATTTTTAACAATTGCAGTACAAAGGGCCGTTACAAACTTTGAATGGAAACAATAATCATCCCAAAAAACAATCAAATTATCGTTGTTACTTTTGTTTTTAACAACAATTAAAATTCTTAATCATTTTGATCTGTAGTCATTACAATCAGTAATAAATATATTTTCGTAAATGAAGGAAATATTCGGCCGACGACGCCACCGTCTGACATTTTTGAAAGTCGCCGCTGGCCTCCAAATATCGGCGCGCAGATTCACGCCGCGTAAAAATATGATGTTCGCCGCCGCCGAAGATGTATTATTAACGCACACCTCTGCCTGTAGGCCATTCACCTAACACTGAGCTGTACACGATTTATTTAGCTCATCCGCCTTCCGGAAGAAGCCATGAGTGCCCACCAAAGACCTTGGAATAGTAGTAGTATAGTCCCACGGACGTAATGCCCACGGACGTAATGCGATGGCTTTCCCAGCTAATTTTTGTAACTCAGACATGAATCACCGAAGCTTGAGTTGCAGTTGCAATTGCATGCAACTATTTCATGCAACTGCGTTAAACATGCACTGCTACAAATATAATAAATAAATAAAACCGGGCGTAACAGTCAACTGCAAAGCTTATTAACCCTAGCACTGAGCTGTCTAGATGTATTCATAAAACTGCTAATTTAGTTCCACAAAATTCCGCAACGCTATGAAGAGCAGAGTGTGAAGGCGCTGCCAGCATACTTTTTAAATTTTGCGATAAAATTCATAAAATAAATCACCATAAAATAACGCGACTAATATAAAAATAATCACACTGGAGGAAATAAAAGCATTAAAACAAAATAAAACCTGGAACCGGTAAAAAAAAAATGCACAACAACTCACCAAGTATAGAAATCGGTGGTCGTCCGCTAACTGCGAAGTTGGTTCGAGTTGTGTGTTTTCAGTTGGAGCGATTATCCGCATATGCAGAAACCTGCAGAAGCAGGCGGCTTTTAACCGAAATTTCGATAACTTTCTATTCGGGAAATTTCCACGCGATAACAAAACAACAACATAAAAACCCGATTTGGCCTTGACCAAGTGGAGGAAAATAATAACAGGCCAGGGCAAAGATGACAGCATTCGATGTTCACGTGCTGGCCGCGTGGTTGTTCACCCACCATGCAGTTCTATTCGTACATCTGAGTGGAGGCGCGGCAATCGCAAACAACCGGCCGGCGTTCAACCACTGAGCTACATTTTACGAACTGGGCGTGTCTGGATGGTTTCATCTTGCTGGCTACAAGATTTTAACGAAGCGAAAGTTTTTATTTTGTTACTATTTTTTTTAATACGTTACAATAAATAATACGTCCTGCATTGAAAGAAGGACAAATACTTGTATACTTAGGTTATGATTCAATTTCTATAAACTGTTGACGTCTCTGGCCAACATTTAGCCTACTTGAAGCGATAAAAACAATTCTGTCGGTCGTCCATGGCACAATCGTGAGCGAAAAAAAAGCCTAAAAAAAAGAGCTTGGGGTAAAAAAGCTGCGGGAAAAAAAGGCTGAAGTAAAAAAAAAAAACTCGATGAAAAAATTTCTGGTAAAAAAAAGCTGAAGGAAAAAATAGCCGATAGAAAAAAAAAGCCCCAGAAAAAAAAGCTGATGGGGGAAAAGCACGAACAATCTGGTGTAAAATGATAAGCAAAATGCTCCAAAACCAATTTATCTATGTATTCATCAGTCATTAGCTGTAATCTGCTCAATCAAGGTTAACTGTATCACTTTTGGAATCATAAAAGGAAAACTAGCAATCACAAGTTTCCCCCTAAATTGAGAAGTAGTGAGGGGAGGGGAACGACCGTCCTAGGTTTGGGCAGGTGACCTTGGATTTTCTACAAATTTCGTAACTTGGGAAGGAGGGGATGAATATTCAGTTTGGTCGACTTTGGATAATTAAAAGAAAATTCAGGAAAACCGAAGGTTTGAACGTTTTTTCCATAGCTATTTCGATATTTCAGCACAAATTATGACATTTTGTTTTCCGGATTGAGTCGGTTCAAACAATAAAACTGATCGTTCAGGGCACGCTAACTCCGGAATGGCACGATCAATTGAAATTTCTATTTCTATAAAGGGCAGATCTCCGGAAGTAGCTCTTTCAAATGAGCTCAGAACCAGCTTTCTAGGACAAATGGTTTAATCTGTTGAGACCATTGTACAAACGTGTCCGAATAAGAAGTCCAAGCCAAAAATGAAACTCACTAGTGCAGAACTCCGATGTGACAAATAGGAAATTAATAAAAGTTGGTACACGTGTTCACCATACAAAGCTTATATACCAAATTTGAGTAGAAAATATTAATAGGCAGCTGTGGTGTCGTCATAGAGGCACCACAATTGGTAGCCATTTTAGTTCCTTTCTGTTAACCATCCCGTAACTGTACTCCCATAGATCATCATGTTGTTACATACTATGTTCCATACAGACATGTGACACAATTATGGGATGGTTACCAGAAAGGAACTAAAATCATGTCTGTATGGAACATAGCATGTAACAACATGATGATCAAGGTCGAACACCAGTTTGTTACATCTGCTACAAACACCTGCACAAACATGTGCTAGCCGAACCCTTACCAATTTCGTTACGTTTGCTATTCCCTACTGCACTGTAGTACTTGCAATCAACCATTTCACAAAACTACTTAGGGTATTATTATTGTTGCGAGTTTAATCCCGGATTTCGACGTTGGAATTTTACCACCCCAACAAGGTCACAACTGACGTCATTGTGAAATCTCCCAAGACCGAAGTCCACCTGACGTCAATTTGTAATATGCCATTGTCGAAATTTAATACTCAATTGTTAGACGATAATCGATTTGATCAATTATTGTAACAAAACATAACACTGACTTGTCTGTACGTAATTCAATCAATTGTAACGCTCGAGCTCGCTTGATCATCCGCCGGGTGCTCCTAACAATTAGCTATTAACCTAAAGTTCCATTCCGGCTCCAACTCTCCAACTCCCCGCATCAAAAGGTAATTTCGGCCCTAACATTAGAAATTTTCCCCAATTTCCCCCATCCCCAACTTAAACTCAAACTAGACCCATCCTGTTGTCAGTTCATGACTGCAACCCCGTTACAACTTAATTCAGCTGTTATCAACTTAACCAAATTTTCCCGAAACTTGCAAATCTAAATTTCCCCAAGTTAGCCTAATGCCGTTGACGTTCCATTTAAGGCCTTAAGCCTAGGTTAGTGTCGCCCAAGAATTTCAGGCGAGCCCGAGCACTCCATCGCTCTAATGTTAAATTAAAACCAACACCAAATCTGAACCACGACTACTAGCCTTAATCCATCCGCTTAAGTAAATTTGGAATTCCTGCAACCCCTAGGCTACCACCACGGCACGTTTTAGAGCTTGTCCCTAAACTGTTAGGCCCTTTAACCCTACATTATATGGGAGTCAAGCTATGGGATGGTTAACAGAAAGGAACTAAAATGGCTACCAATTGTAGTGCCTCTATGACGACACCACAACAGTAGAAAAATTAAGCATCGAAATTTCAGCTTTAACAGCAGCAGCTTGCCTTGCTTTTATTAGCATGCTTGACGTGCTGATAGGGTTTCTACTAGCTAAGAGCATTGTCCATTATTGTGCAAACACGTAACCATATTTCGGTAGTATTTTTGTAAATTTCCCTCCAGATATTTTTCGCGATTTTTCCCCGACGGCTTTTGTTTTCCGTGGTTTTTCCACGACTTTTTTTTTTCAATGCTCTTTTTCTCCATGAACTGTGTTTCCGGGGCTTTTCTTTTCTGCAATATTTTCCATCAGCTGTTTTTTCCGGGGCTTTATTTTCCGAGGCTTTTTTCCATCAGCTTTCTTTTCCGGGGCTTTTTATCGTTGCAGTTTTTCCGCGGTTTTTTTTTTTAACCTAGATTCGGCAAAGTAGTTTCCGTAATGCGAGTCGGATTTGGAGGACTATTGGTGGAATAATTAGGTGCAACAATTAAAATTGAAAAAAAAACAAGAGAAATTATCGAATTAACGTTCTTTTCAACTGCTATACGGTTATCTCGGTACGGAGAGGAACAATTTCGCTAGGAAATACTTAGGATCTTTTACATGCCACAATCGATATGAGCACGAGTGAATTTCCAGGGGCCTTCTCTTCCCGAATACACCGGGGTGGACAAAGCTGGATAACAATAGTGATGGATCTCATTTACCAACACTACGTCGAATTCTGTTAAAGCACGACCTTTAAACATTCGTATAGCAATAACTATTCCATCAACTGGGATGAATATTTTTTGTAATGATGTTGAATAATGACCAGCCTTAACACCCCAAAGCAAAAGTTAAAGGGATATACCTCCCAGCGCCATTTTTCTCGATCCACCACAACAAGTACGGCCCCAAAGGTATGTTTCCTTACCTTTAGTCAATCCCATGGTAGAAATCCGTTTTAAAATGTAGCGTCTAAGAAGATTTTCTGCTGAATAATTGTTGGCTTTTTGAGTCCCGCAGTATATGATCCTTTGCGCGCTTACAATAATCACGGCGTTTCATCTGTGTGTGTGTGCATGTACTAATTTTCTAATAATTACCATGAGATCAAAAATCTAAAAGACGAATGCGGTAAAAATTATAATTAATTATTCCAATTGATCGCCGAAGCAAAATTATAAGACACTATAGCCTAGAAAATTATAAATAGGGCGTGTCTGGATGGTTTCATCTTGCTTGCTACAAGATGGGAATCGGAAGTGGAAAATTTATTTAAGGGGGCAGGGTCGGGGGACACCCCTTAATGATCTTAGCATGTAGCCCCCTCCTTGGTGACCAATGATCAATGGTTGTTTGGTGGCTAAATCAACTCACGCGGCTGCAAAATCCACTGGGTCGTAACTTTTGACTCACCCTGTAGTAATGTGGCTCAAATTTTTGCACATTCGTCATGGTCACGTAGAATCATTTTAGTGTTTAAACAAAGTAGAGTTTGAAAAAAAAAACTACTGCCGCATATACTAACAAAATTAGGGCTATAAGGAAAGGATGCTAATCCTAATATTTACCATTCTGTTTTTAGATTAGTGGTACGAATTTAGAATTTTAAGGCAAATTTTGAGGATTGGCATCTGGGTTATTTGCACAGAAGAACAGCCAATAATGTAAATATGCTGCTAGTACTTCTTATCCATAATAATTAAGCATAGCTGTTTGGTTTGTAAAATCATTGCAAATATTAAACAGGACCAACCAGATAATAACAGCAAAACAGCACTTTAGGCGTACTGTTACAGGCTATATAGTGTTTTGTAAGTATTTGTGAGTTGAGTTTTAGTTATGGGCACATTTTGTTTGCGATTTGTGTGTGTATTTTTAATATGCGAAATATCCAACCGTTTTATTTGTTTGAGCATACCGTACTGAGGTTGGTATGTCACAATCCTTGTTCCGTCGAATTGCAGTTTAAATTATAGTTAGTTAGTGAACTTTAATCCGTTTTTATGTATGGACCTTCACAGCTGTGAGAGACAAGCTTTAATGGTTTTTTTTTTCTACATGGCGAAATCGTTTTTTGTTCAGTTAATTTATTGGCATTTTTCGCTTCCCTTTTATTGTAAACGGTGTGGACAGGGACCTGCACAGGCCCCCGAGAGGCCAGGGAGGGGCAAACTTACTTTTTTCTGGGGAATTTTTTTTTTTTTGTTATCTCTTTTTACCCCCTTTTTGTGGGATTTTAACCATTTCTGCGCCTCTTTGCACCACTTTCGTAGCAGTTATTGTCTTTTTTTGCGTTTTTTAGGCTCTTTTTACACCACCGCTCCCATAAAAAGGGCACTTTTTTCAGAAAAAAAGGGCCACTTTGCCATGAGAGCAGGGGCTCGAGCGGCCCCCCCCCCCCCCTTGTGTGCACGTACCTGGGTTTGAATATCCGTGTCCGCTAAATTTCGTTAGTAAAAAAGAGGAGCATTAGAAATACATATTTATGTCCGTGTTCTCACCATGTTTTGGCCCAAGTCTATTTACGTGATGGCACCGGACTAGCGTGTGTCTAGATTTAGCGGTGTCAGCTGGATTCATATTCGATTCATAGTTGCTTCCGCATATGCAGGCAGTTGTAGTATTCGCGGCAAACAATCGAAGAAATCAATTTGAAAACAATTCCCGAAACCCGTGTTGAAGAACAAAAAGTAGTTCCGTCTTGAGAGCCGTTCAATTTTGACGCCGTTAACGACTTAGCACCCTACGGTTTAAAGGCGCCTTTTCACCTTTTCAATTCCTATATGCAGCACCGTAGAATCTTCGAGCAATATAAAGAAGATGGCGGTAAATTAAAAATGGAACAACACTATTCCATATTCATAAATAAAACGAGATCACGTGACCCACATCAGCCTATGGAATGACGGAGAGTCTGGAACGTGGATGCTGTGTTTAGAACATAAGCAACGCTACCGAAATGGTGAACAGGCGCCTCTAAAACTGGAAGACTTAAAGGTACATTCCTTCCGGTTGGCTTTCCTGTATGGCTCAGTTTTGCAACATTACTTCAGAGGCATGTAAATGTTGCAAAGGCAATCACTTTCGTATTTTTCCCCTCGTGAGAAACGGTTTTGCTATAGTCACTCTAACCTATGTAAGTTTGCAAAAGCTATTTCGCACAGGATGCCCGAATATAAAAAAAAATTAATTGTTTGCTTGCTTGCTTTTTTAGGAAGCACGAACCTAAACTATAGGTTATCTGCCTCACTACGATGAAAGGGATAATATTTTTTTTATTAATTTTTAAAGGGTTCAAAGGGTTTTGCAGCGAGCGTCAACCGCTTCCGGTATAATATGGCCGACAATGTTAGTTTCCCTGCGCCCAAGCATCGTTGCTCTTCTGCCCCGATCGGGTATGCCTCGCCTCCTAGTTGCACCATGTTGCGTGTTGCAGCATTGCAACGTTGCATCATTGTGATGGGAGTTTCCAGCGGAGTTTGTGCTATTCGTGTGACATTGTGAGATGTTCCCTGTGTTGAGAGGCAATGATCTACATTATTCACTGTCAACGAAGAACGGATTTTCGACTTCACGGACGTACTGTGCAAGTGGAGTTTGTGGCATATTTGTGGAGCGTACGTGTGTGTATTTGTGTAGGTTTGTGTCGAGTTGTGTAGATTTGTGCGGAATTGATGTGGTATCAGGGAGGGCGCATGGCCCAGGGCCAGGATCCCAATAAATATTATTCAATTCAATTCCTTTTTGTGCATGGCTCCTGGCCGATACTGTTTTAATAAACACTAGTTGTCCCCCAGCGTAACATACGCTGGTCTAGCCGATTACCGCTGATTCAACTCGGCTATAATAGTCAGCATTGTAGAAGCAATAGTGTTTATTGTTAGAGCGCATATCCGTTCTCATTGTCGGCCGCTCGCCCTTTTTTTTGCTACCGTGGCAAGAATGCGCCCACTGGCCATCTTGCTGATTGTTGAAGCTTCGTTTGTTAAAGGGTTTAATCCCTCGTTCGTTTGTTTAATCCTCCCTAACAATGCCTCCATCAAGTTTGCTCACAATTTAAGTCTGCTCCTAAGCGAATATTAACACTGGCAATAGCCATATTAACACTGGCGATAGCCAGTGTTAGTAAGGGTCGACCTAGGACCTCTGTGTTAAACTCTCAACTTTGAGAGCTTATAACTCCGTCAAAAGTAAACATAGTTAAACCAAATTTGGAATCTAGCCTTGACTAGTAAAGGCCTAGCTACAGTCCAAAAATTGTGAAATTCGGTCCAGCCAAACCCGAGATGCAGACAGGGGCCAAATAGACAACTTCTTGTTCTGCTTCTTGTTGTTGTTGTTGTTCTGGGGATACTTTCGTCTGTCCTCTCTACAGGTCAAACCATTTGTCCTATAAAGCTGGTTCTTAGCTCATTTTACAGGTATTGCTCTGTAGATGTGCCCTTTTTATAAGACCTTTTCTAATTGGTCAAGTGGTTCAGGGGTTACGGAGCTCTAAACCACCAGATTGATTGTTTTACATTGTTTTAAACATTGTTATTATTCAACAATACCAATTAGCAAACGCCAGCTGCAAGACATAGACTGAAGATTAAAGGATTTGTTTCTATTGTTACCATTGGCGATAGCCAGATTAGTAAGAGTTAGCCTAGGGTCTCTTGTGTTAAACTATCAGCTTTGACCGTCAACTGCACTGTTTTACAGTTTAGCTGCAATTCTAAAAGTAACACGAATTAATAAACAAAAACGGAACGTTAAATGTTTAGAGTAAGGATCTAAAAGTCATAACCTAGAAGGAACACGGACAAGCTTTGACAGTCAGGGTCTAGGTGTAAAATTTTGTCAGTAAAAGGCTGGAAAGCATTAGACCCTTACTACCCAGTGGTCAGCAATAAATACATTTTGACGAAAAACTGGAAGTCCTCCTACAATGACCCATGTGATGATCAAGTGGTAGTATGGTCATACGTTTCCTGCTTTGCTTTACGTTGAAAT
Source organism: Lithobius niger (assembly GCA_023313725.1). NCBI lineage: Eukaryota > Metazoa > Arthropoda > Chilopoda > Lithobiomorpha > Lithobiidae > Lithobius > Lithobius niger. The sequence continues at coordinate 16,874 of JAHWFP010031401.1, forward strand.
TATTTTTCAATTTAGTAACATGCCAGCATATTCGTAGCAGAGAGCATTATGGTAATCCTCTACCATAAATCTACGACATATAATAAAAAATTCTAAAGCATCAAAAGACAAAATGCCAAACTTCACAAGAAAATTGTGTTATTAAAGTTCCATAACAATATTCTAAGAACAAAGAAAACATGCAACAACCGTTCACACACACGTTCATTCCGAAGAGACTAGAACTAAGCTAACCATCGGGTAGTAAGGGTCTAATGCTTTCCAGCCTTTTACTGACAAAATTTTACACCTAGACCCTGACTGTCAAAGCTTGTCCGTGTTCCTTCTAGGTTATGACTTTTAGATCCTTACTCTAAACATTTAACGTTCCGTTTTTGTTTATTTTAGTAAGGGTCAGCCTAGGGTCTCTGTGTTAAACTCTTAACTTTGAGAGCTTATAACGCCGTCAAAAGTCAACATTTTAAAACCAAATTTGGAATCCAGCCTCGACTAGTCAAGGCCTCTCTACAGTCCAAAAATGGTGAAATTCGGTCCAGCCAAACCCGAGATACAGAGAGGGGCCAAATAGACAATTTCATGTTCTGCTTCTTCTTGATGATGATGATGATGTTGTTGTTCTGGGGATACTTTCGTCTGTCCTCTCTACAGGTCAAACCATTTGTCCTATGAATCTGGTTCTTAGCTCATTTTACAGGTATTGCTCTGTAGATGTGCCCTTTCCATAAGGCATTTTCTAATTGGTCAAGTGGTTCAGGGGTTATGGAGCTCTAAATGACCAGATTGATTGTTTTACATTGTTTTAAACATTGTTATTATGCAACAATGCCAATTTGCAAACGCCAGCTGCAAGACTGAAAATTAAAGGATTTGTTTCAATTAACAGTGTTAGTAAGAGTCAGCCTAGGGTTTCTGTGTTAAACTTTCAATTTGGACCGTCAACTGCACTGTTTTACAGTTTAGCTGCAATTCTAAAAGTAACACTAATTAATAAACAAAAACGGAACGTTAAATGTTTAGAGTAAGGGTCTAAAAGTCAAAACCTAGAAGGAACACGGACAAGCTTTGACAGTAAGGGTCTAGGTATAAAATTTTGTAAGAGGCTGGTAAGCATTAGACCCTTACTACCCGGTGGTCAGAAATAAATACATTTTGACGAAAAACTGGAAATCTTCCTACAAAGACCCATTTAGTAACATGGTAGGGTATTCTCAGCAGAGAGGATTACTGGTTATCCTCCACCGTAAATCTACGAAATATAATAAAAAATTCTAAATCATCAAAAGACAAAATGCCAAACTTCACAAGAAAATTGTGTTCTTAAAGTTCTATAACAATATTCTAAGAACAAAGAAACCTGATACAACCGTTCATACACATTCTGTCCGAATAGAGTAGACCTAAGCTAACCACCGGGTAGTAAAGGTCTAATGCTTACCAGCCTCTTACAAAATTTTATACCTAGACCCTTACTGTCAAAGCTTGTCCGTGTTCCTTCTAGGTTTTGACTTTTAGACCCTTACTCTAAACATTTAACGTTCCGTTTTTGTTTATTAATATATATTAACACTGGCGATAGCCGGTGTTAGTAAGGGTCAGCCTAGGGTCTCTGTGTTAAACTCTCAACTTTGAAAGCTTATAACTCCGTCAAAAGTAAACATCTTTAAACCAAATTTGGAATCTAGCCTTGACTAGTCATAGCCTGTCTGCAGTCCAAAAACTGTGAAATTCGGTCGAGCCAAACCCGAGATACAAAGAGGGGCCAAATAGACAACTTCTTGTTCTGCTTCTTCTTGATGATGATCATGATGTTGTTGTTCTGGGGATACTTTCGTCTGTCCTCTCTACAGGGCAAACCATTTGTCCTACAAAGCTGGTTCTTAGCTCATTTTACAGGTATTGCTCTGTAGATGTGCCCTTTCCATAAGGTATTTTCTAATTGGTCAAGTTGTTCAGGGGTTATGGAGCTCTAAACGACCAGATTGATTGTTTTACGTTGTTTTAAACATTGTTATTATGCAACAATGCCAATTAGCAAAACCCAGCTGCAAGACGTAGACTGTAGATTAAAAAAATTGTTTCTATTATTAACACTGGCGATAGCCAGTGTTAGTAAGTGTCAGCCTAGGGTCTCTGTGTTAAACTATCAACTTTGACCGTCAACTGCACTGTTTTACAGTTTAGCTGCAATTCTAAAAGTAACACGAATTAATAAACAAAAACGGAACGTTAAATGTTTAGAGTAAGGGTCTAAAAGTCAAAACCTAGAAGGTACACGGACAAGCTTTGACAGTCAGGGTCTAGGTGTACAATTTTGTTAGTAGAGGCTGGTAAGCATTAGACCCTTACTACCCGGTGGTCAGCAATAAATATATTTTGGCAAAAAACTGTAAATCCTCCTACAAAGCCCCATGTGATGATCCAGTTGTAGTACGGTATACGTTTCCTGCTTTGCGTTATGTTGAAAAATATTTTTTGATTTAGTAACAAGACAGCATATTCGCAGCAGGGAGCATTAATTTGGTTATCCTCTGCCATAAATCTACGAAATATAATAAAAAAATCTAAAGCAGCAAAAGACAAAATGCCGAATCGTCACAAGAAAATTGTGCTCTTAAATTTCCATAACAATATTCTAAGAACAAAGAAAACCTGCTACAACCGTTCAGACACACGGTCTATCCAATAGACTAGAACTAAGCTAACCACCGGGTAGAAAGGGTCTAATGCTTACCAGCCTCTACTAACAAAATTGTACACCTAGACCCTGACTGTCAAAGCTTGTCCGTGTACCTTCTAGGTTTTGACTTTTAGACCCTTACTCTAAACATTTAACGTTCCGTTTTTGTTTATTAATATAGAAGATATACAAGCCTCCGTTTTGTCGCTCATGAGGTTTTTGTGTTTTGGGTTAAGTTGAGTTTTGGGTTGTGATTGTGTTTGGGGGTTATTGCCGTCGGTTGTTTCCTGTTTCCTGTTGTTGTTAGGGGTTACATGTGGCTTCGGGCCAGGCCCCCGTTAATAAAATCAACCAATCAATCCCTTTTTCTGAAAATTCTCGATCGCAAACGGACTCTAATAAGCCCTGCCTGCCGGCCGTGCTAATAACGAATTAGTGGAAGAATACAAAAATGCTGCTGAACCCTTGTATAACACGTTGGTGATTCAGCAATTTTGTATCGTCGGGGTTCAAGATGAACCGATTTTTTTTAGACCGGCATGACGTACTGCATTGGCTCTCTCTCCTTACTCCTTCCTCATCCCCCCCCCCCCCCAAAAAAAAAAACCTACAGAAAGAAGAATAGTTCAAAACTTCACATTACTTTCTTCTAACAAGTGCTGATGGAGTTACATTAAAATCCGGGGAAGCTACTATGCTTTATGAATGTATTGTGTTGAACAAGGATGTTGAGTCGTGGAGCAGACCCGGCACAATTAGGTTATCTCAAAGATAACTAGGACGTCAAGTCGACAAAATAGAGCGAAGCGATTATAAATCACACGTTAAATTAAAGTTGCGTAAACATTTATTTAAAAATATTTAATGTTGAAACAATACATCGTGCACAGGCGGTAGTTAATGAGTGCAAACAACCCTATAGTTGCATTGGAGACAGCGTTTGGAGACTCACTTTTCGGTTGCGTCATCGCATCTTGCTTCTTTGCGACGCCAGATAGTGTTGACGGTGGTTGCAACGAGAGGTTTTCCAACTTTGGTTTTTCAGCAGACAAAGCACCCGCCATTAATTTAAAGAATTTTTGTTGGAAAGTATCAAATTTGGAGTCCAGTTTAGAATTAAAGTGGCGCTATCACCGATTAAATGTCTGAGGAATCTGGCAACATCTAGCGCTATCTAGTACCATCTAGCAGTTGCTTGCATCAAGCGATGGACTGCACAACGCTATTTCTTTTAACGAAACAAACAAGCCACCATAATTATTGAGTGAAACTTTGGTACGTCCTGGTGCACCAGGGAGTAAGCTATGAAGGTTAACAATATGACTGCCGCTCTAGGGCACCACGGCATTTTCGTACGATTTTCAATGGATGATGGTTTCACTTTAATATTGGCAGAAATTGCAGGGCGCATTACATCCATATTGACATTTAAAGGGACATTCCTCCCAGAGCCATTTTCTCCATCCTCCACATCACGTATACGGCCCCAAAGGTCTACTTACTTGCCGTTAGTCTTTCCCTTGCTAAAATTCCGTTTTAAAATGTGACGTTTACGAGATTTTCTGTTGAATATTGGGGAACTATATTTACTGTATCCTGCATGTATATGATCCTTTGAGCACCTACAAAGACCTTGAAGTTTCATCTGTGTGTACGCAAGTACTAATTTTAATCGTTTGCTAATAATTAAAATCAAAATCAATGATCAAAATCTAAAAGACTAATGCGGTAAAAATTAAAATTAATTATGCCAGTAGATCGCCGAAGAAAAATTATGATATACTAGCCTAAAATATTATAAATTACGAAAATCATTCTGGTTTGTGACAACACAATCTTTAACTTGATCCTGTTTTGTATACTATTCCCAAAGCCAACTGAGATAGTAGCTGCGTTCCTCGCTGCGAGGAACGCAGGTACTGTTTCAGTTGGCCTTGGCGATGGTAACGTGCGCGGTGGCGATTTGCGCGTGGCTGTTATAAGACAGGCGGAAATGTGCCTTTAATAAGAATGCGGCAGATTTTAGCACTTCAGAAGCTACTGTTGCGAGTGCAGCTCACGCCACCTCACCATTTTGCCAACTTGAATTATTCCGCAACAACAAACCATCTCTGGGTATAATGCTATCAATGTGTAAATCTGATTTTAACTGATGCAGTGCGGATACAAAGATTACATTGGGGTGTATTCATAATCGGAGCTCCGATCCAGTAAAACGTAATGGCTGCGAACATGTCTGAAGCGTACGCCAGGTACAGTACGCTGTTACAGTCCATTGCTGTTCACTCGCTGTTTTTGACTTGTTATCCATTTCAAGTCACTACTGTGACGGTTGGTTGTTTGTCAGTTGTTGGGGGGGGGTCCACAATTTTGACAGGCAGGAACTAATTTCATGTGGGAAACTGTTTCATAGAGAACATTTACAAACTCGCCTAACACCCCAGCAACCGCTGACGTAATTGTTTAATAACGTACTCGCTGGATGCGTCAATGAACAAACAAGCGGGGGCGGCGACTGTCTAGTCGCAACCGTTCTTCTGTACACTTCTGCTACTTTCGGACTACTTCCGCTTCGTACTTCCGGGTTTTTTCTTATTCGTTTTAATAAATTTTTGAACGCTGAATCTAATGGCGAAAACCGTTTGTCTCTAACTGGTACCGTTCTAGGTGATTGGCTTGGCTTACTAGTCGGCTACTTCGGACCACTTGGCCACTTCCGCTTCATACTTCCGGTTTTGTTTTTTTAATTCATAATAAATAATTTTTGAACGTTGAATCTGATGGAGAAAACCGATTCGCTGCACTTAAGACTGAAAAGAGGCCAATATTAACATGGAATTACGTTACGTGTTACATCTCCATGATGTCACAAAAGAAGTATTTTTGCTCACCATCATTTGCTCACCAATCACCCTTGCATTGTCAAGGGCGTTGCTAAGCCGTTTTACGTTAAAAACCGGCCGATAAGTACGTTTATTACTTCTGGTCGAGTGACTTGTTACCTTCTTTTAGCCGAGTGGGGACGCTGGGTGATGACAGTGTCCACCAGTTAATTTCAGTTAGGGAAATAACCCTTGCGAATAACAACAGCACATCCGTCATCTTTAGTCAGCGGATTCAGCAGAAAAACCGCCTCTGCAAGCGATGAGTACGATGCCTCAGCGGTAACGTCACGCTCAGGTATTGGAAAATCTACCGCGTGTTTAAGAACGACTTTCATGCGTTATGGCTTCAGCGATGAGTTTTTCGGTGAGTTTATGAAAGTGCTCGTAGTTATGCGACGAAGCAATGAATCACGTGATTAGACTGGCCAATAGCGTACCCCAATTACACCAATCACACCACGCGACATACGCCTAAGGCGTAAACTCTAGACATGCATCATGTCTGAAGTGTGTGCGGCGTATCTTGAGTCCTGTAAGTATTTTACGAGCGGCTACGTCTTCCTGGAGGGGGCGGCTTTAATCGACGGCCGCCATTGTTTTTTTTTAACCATCTTGGATATCAACAAGGCACTCTGCTGCCAAAAAGGTACAATCGATTATCTGTGTCGTTCTGCGGCGAACTCAAGTTAGGCCGCGCACACTATTATATTTGTAGACCAAGGCGTTTGATCTAGCTACAAAAAGGCTTCACTGCTATAGAGGGAGGTGGAACACCTTTGGAAACGGAAAAGTGTTATAATACAGAAGGAACGGCAAACTGATTTTATTGTTCCAAACAGAATGCAAGTTGCAGCCTCAAACATAAAGCCATAAAGCCTTCGATATACTTGAAACATCTCGTAGGTTTGGAGCATTTTAATGCCTCAAGAAGAGGTATTATGACTGATGAATGAAAACTCATCGAAAGCACTCTGCAAGCCATTTTTGTTTGCCATACTGTTGTACCGGAAGTTAGTTGCAAAAACCAAGATGGCGGCTGAATATGGTACCCAAAGAGGTTATGTAATGCTTTTAACTTCTAAACTGTTGCTTTCTTTACAAACAATGCAGAATTAAAGTTTATCAACTTAACTTTGATTTAATTTTAATTTGGTTAATTGAAACGCACAATATGGTATGAGCATAGTACAACAAAAGATTCATTTGCAGAGAAACAAAATCATAGAAAAATGCATGGTAAAAGATGCAAATCAGATAAAAACCAAAAACAATTTCAGAAACAAACAAAAAAAACACTGGGAAAACAAAAGCATGTTTGTTTGGGTAAAACGGAAGAGGGAAAAAAAGGGGTTAATCGAAAAAGAAATAAATAACGTACGGCTGATTTGAATAGCGTTTGTCGAGTTTATTTTTGAAGCTGTTGACGGCGAGGGCCAAAACTACCTACTCAGGAAGGCAGTTCCAAAACGGGATAAGTCGGGCGAAAAAAAAGTATGTTTAGCCCATTCATGGGTGTGGAATGAATAGTTGAGATTAAGAGGATGGCCTCTTGTGGCTGAGTAAGTGTTGAAACGAAGGGCTGGAGTTCCGTAACCTTGCTACAAAATTTTGTAAAAAAGTTATGAGGCCACCAGGCGTAAAACGCCACCATAGGGAAGGGGTTTGAAGGCGAATAAGTCGTCCGTTTGTGGTAAGACATATTATACAAACCACGCACTCCCTTGGAAAAACAACGTTGGACTTGCTTAAGTGCTTTAAGATCTTTTATGTAGTGTGGTCGCCAAAAGTCGACAGCACATACGAGGATAGGTCTGAGACAGAGAGAGAGAGCTGAAAATAATTGTGTTCATGCCTTGAAGAGATGGTTCGGGAGATTGAAATTTGAAATTTTTAAGTAAAGGTCCTGAGCCTCAAACCTTAAACATAACTAACAACAAAAAATGAACTCGTTTGATGTTTAGGGTTAGGTTTTAACTGAACCAAAGTCAGAGTAAGAAAGACGGGCGAACAAGCATTTCACAATGTTGCATTAGGGTACTGCTGTATTCAAATCTTCTTTTAATACCGTTTTATTATTTTTTTTAAATTTTTAACGCGGTAGGTAAACTAATCGTCGTATATCACCTGTATAAGGCAATGAAAGAATTCGTAGAACGCGATTTTTCCATCCGCTCAAAACGAGTCAAAGTCCCAGAAGAAACGATTTAATGACTTTCAAACGGCATTATGATTTGAAAAATTGATTCTAATTGAGAGAACGCATAAAATTACACGATATTTTTTTTCTCAATGATTTTAGCTGGCATGGGGTGGAATGAATTCGCCTTGAAAAGATATCAGATTTCTTTTGTGCGCTTCGTTCTGTTCTATTAACTTCAAAGAAATTTGAGATAACTGCGCCGTTCGTTAAAAATTCTGCATTCTTCAAACCCTATACCTGCTCGAAAGCCTAACAAACTTTCCTTCTAAGGCTGCAGCCTGCAATATGGGAAATGGGGTGTATGTGTTGCCAAAGCGGTGTGTGTGTGTATATGGGTCGACCTACAAGTTCGAGGATTAGTAGGTCGACAGTGTAATTACCGAAAAAATATCCAAACCCGTACACTGTGATGATAACAAAGATTCCTCTTGGAGATGTTTTGGAGGGGGTGGGTCTAGTAATGAAAATAAAACGTGCGCTTCCTAAGATTCCGGTTTGGGCTCCATCTTGGAAAATTTGACCACCATCTTGGAAAACGATTGTGAAATGGTAGCTCTCAAACTTGCAGAATGATCGAACCATTGAGGATATAGATCAAACCATCAAAGCTAGATTTTGATGGAAATTCTTCGGTGTTCGATGCTGAATAACGTACTTAAAATCTTCAAATACGGTTGCACCGGAAGTTAGTAAAACAACCAAGATGGCGGCCGGAAATGGGCCCAAAATAGGTGTTTTAATGCTTTTAGCGTATAAACTGTTTGATATTGATATTTTATTGAGCTTACTGGACTTACACCATTCGCTCATTAT
>JAHWFP010031402.1:11750-28001 GCA_023313725.1 Lithobius niger
ATTAAAGCAACATACCGCCTGCCTCACAACAACCACGCGACGATCACATCCGCGTATTTACCACAGCTAAGGTCAACTGAGACGGTAGCTTCGTTCCTCGCAGTGAAAAACATAGCTACTGTCTCAATTGGCATTGCGCCTAATAGTCCAGCCAGCGTGAACCCAAAAAACCGGAATGATTCTCGTATTTTAAAATCACAATTTATAATTTTCTAGGCTTGTGTCTTATAATTTTGCTTCGGCGATCTATTGGAATAATTAATTTTAATTTTTTACCGCATTAGTCTATTAGATTTTAGATCTCATGGTAATTATTAGAAAATTAGTAGATGTAGACACAGAGATGAAACGTCATGGTTATTGTACTCGCGCAATGCATGATTTAGTGACGGGTCGTTAGTAAATAAAGTTCCATTAGATTCAACAGAAAATCTCCTAGATGCCACATTTAAAAAAGGATTTTTAGCAAGGGAAAGACTAACGGTAAGTAAATAGACCTTTGGGGCCTTACTTGATGTGGAGGATCGAGAAAAATGGCGCTGGGAGGAATATCCCTTTAATAAATGATCCCGAAGTTGCAGCCGGGTTAATAAGCGACATCCATACGGAATACGCATTTCAAGAGCGTGTGTACGAAAACTTTAAATGCATTTTAAAGAAATCTGTAATCGCCACTTCTTGCTGCAACGAATGCAACAGCTAAACACGAAAATTACGTTCTAAAAGACCGCATCGATGACCGATGTACAATGGGCACATAATTTTTTTCATTTGTCAAATTTGCACCCGTCATTTTGAGCTTCTTGTCACGTTCGTGTCTTAATGAGTGGGTGGGGCGTTTCATTCTGTCCTTTAGAGTTATTGGGTCATTCTCTCTCTCTCTCTCTTTCCCTTTGTATTTATGGACTCATTAGTAAGTGGCAATGCCGTTCCTGCCACAACTCCTTGCGCCATCTCTGGACATACACAAGAACGAGCGCAAGCTTTTTCTGCCTAATAGTGGTGCTGTCTCCATCTACCGGCGAAAATACGAAGTCCTCGGAGCAACCAAAATTCCCACGGGCTGATAAACAGGCTACTGACTGGGGAGGCGAATTATTATAAGGATGAATTTGTCGTTGTCAGAACCGTTACGCGTGTTTAATGATTAAATGATTTAATGAGTAGCCCCACACCCGAAGTAGAAACGGGGCCCCTCTAAAACAAACAAATGAACAAGACATTCACAATAAAAAAAGCTACAACGGAGAAGAAAAGTCAAACAAGGCTATGACCGCCTGATATTGGACTTCTTTTTGATATCGAGTACCAAATTTCAAATTCCAAATTCAAATTCAAATTGCAAATTCTTTTTGATTTCAAATACCGAAAATTTAAAATTTCTAATTTCGTGCGAAACTAAAGGATTTCAAAGTTTGACGTTTAACATGGAAATTCATGCTGAACTTACATAACGATCACTGTCGAGGTCCTTGATATGCTTACACGTTTTTTAATGATCCTACTAATATCTCTTTTTTTTTCTTGGCAAGGCCACAACTACATTTTTTTTTGTGTTCCGGGCGAAACCATGATGGTGGGAGTCTTCATCAACCAAAATTATAGGACTTTCTTTTAAGGATTGGCCTTTAATTTTGGTATATTCCGTAATTTTTGGTAAACGAGAAATTGTGTTTCTCTGTCTTTTCGGAAGACCTCTAACAGATGGGACGTGGGTTTGCCGTTTAGTATGGAAGTTCTGGTTCATGCTGAGACGTCGGCTAGGAAACAGGCTTTGGGTCTATTACAGGTGGAGCAGATTAAAATATAAACCCTCTATAGGACGTTCCATAATATGGCTGGTTCGATTATAGTGTTGCTAAGAATGACTTGTGCACCAAATTTCAAATTTTCAGCTCGATTTGCAAGAGTTTGTTACTCCACTTATTGAGTTCTGCCCAGTGCTCTACGATAATAATTGCTCTGCCGACGAGAATACTACAGCCACATTAGAGTAGCGTTCAAAACGCCCTGGTCGTTGTCAATACCAACATTTTAAGCATTACAAATTGAAAATTGGTTCATTGGTTGATTTCTCTAGGTGAGTGCAAAATTTCGAGCCTCATTGGCTTTCTGTCACAAGAAAATTGTAGTCACATTAAAATAGCAGTCGAAAAGCCCTAGGCCTTGTCCATACCTACGTTTTAAGATATAGAACTTGAGATTTGGTTTATTGGTTAGATCTCCAAGTGAGGCTAAAGAGTCCCATTTCAACGTAGATAAAAATACAAAAAAATACAAATGAACGAGGAAATGGGGAATCCCGTTTTTCACTGCTAGAATGCGTATGAATTAGTTTTCACCAGAATTGTAGCTAGACCATGCTACATTATATTAACAAAGGAATTAAGAAAAACACAATAAGTTACTAAGCTTACATACAGTTAAATAAATACGGATGCAAACCTATTTACGCCGGCTTTTGAACTTATATGTCAGACTACCTGAGCGGGGAATCGAAACCACGACCTTGGAAACCTTTGAAGTCCTACCACTGAGCCACACTGACACGTTGCCTTTTGGACTTACACGTCAGACTCCTATAGTGGGGAATCGAACCCACGAACTTTGAAACCAAAGGCCGAAGTCCTACCGCTGAGCCGTATCAATATGGCTCAGCAGTAGGACCTCGCCCTTTGGTTTCAAAGGTTGTGGGTTCGATTCCTCGCTCTGGCAGTCTGACATATAAGTCCAAAAATGCAAAGTAAATAGGTTTGCATCTGTATTTATTTAATGCATAAAATGTTCAGCAAGTCTGTTTTCTCAGTCCTGATTCACCTCTAAGTCCGACATTAGCAGAGGGAAGCAAACTCAGATAAGCCGATTTTCAAGGTTCTTCTTTACCATCACATATTCTAAAGAATCGGAAATGTGCATCTTATCCTCCTTTAACGTCAGAATATAATCTCAGAACCATACAAGTATAAACAAGGATAGATAATCGATTTCATGCTATTTCATGCGATTTGATGCTATTTCATGCTATTTCTTTTATTCTATAAAGATATGTCTCTTTGATGGCCACAAATTTTTATTCAAGCACACAAAGATTGTTAATCACCTATGCCAAGGATGGGCATTATCGGCGTTCAACCAAGCTGCCCTGGCACCTAAGGCCACCCGCGCACAGGGCGGCTTGGCCGCGCGGCCAAGTCGCTGCAGCCAATGAGAATGCTTACCGTTTATGTAAAACCACACACTAATCATTTTCATTGGCTGCAGCAACCTAGCCGCGCGGCCAAGTCGCTCAGTGCGTGGGCGTCCTAATGTAGCAGCCCCACTACGCGGAACATGGAGAATAAGCAATGCTTTTGCATTGCCTTTTTTAACCAAATATCTTGCAGACAATCAACTGATTTATTACGTTCAGGAAACTATAGCGAAGACGATTTGGGACATCCTAAAAACACGATGTAATGTAGAGTGCCAAGGAATCCAGCTAAAGTACTTGGATCTATTCAACAATATTTCCTGGGAACGTAATGAAACCAAGAGTGAATATTTTGCAATAATAAAAGTAATCGAGCACGGAGAGCCAAAGGCTCAACAAGACTTAAATAAACACAGATGCAAACCTATTTACGTTGCCTTTTGGACTTAATACGTCAGACTGCCTGAGCGGGGAGCCACAACATTTGAAACCAAAGCCCGAGGTTCGATTGCTGAGCCATACTGACACGGCCTCTGTGTTGAGTTATCTACGATACCGACGTGATCCATTTGCTATCAGAGGAATAAAACATTCTACTCGGGAATCCGTTTTAGCAACACTTTGTACGGAGAATGCACCTGCTTTGGATATGGTCGAGCAACGACTAACTCAGGTCTATTACCACCTCACTGGGAAAGACGAGACAACGTCACCTTGGCTGCACAGCACAATCCGAGCCAGTGGTCCCAAAAACTTTTTAATGATTAAAGAAAAGAGTACTAAATATTAACAACCTCGTCAACTACAGCAGCCTGTGGAAGCCCCACAATTCCCACAAATTCAATGCTTGTGATGTCGGCGCTATAATCACGATACGTCCTCTTGCCGTACTAAACATCAATACGAGTTAAGTAAACATTCGTAGAAGAATCTACCTCAACCAGTTTTGGCAACGTCCAAAACCTACTGTTCGACAGCTTCAATTTGATAAAGAAAATGCTGATGATTCTGCAGACCTGAGTGGATTACTATCGTCATATAGTTTCCCTGATGGTCTAACGCTTAAGCGAAACTATACAAATACAATTGGCTTTTTCCTTCAATTAATCACGTTTTCACATGTTCCACATTAATCATTTGCGCGTCACCATTTGCCACCGGGACAGCACGCAATCTTACAAGATTGGAGTGTAATAATGAGACAAAAGAAAAAAGCGGGGACATGGAATGGTGCACATTACAGGCATAACGTTTTAGAAAACAAAGTGTTTACATTTTTGAAAGGTTCCAGTAACATCCTCGATCCTCTGGAGGTTTGCTTCCTGTGTGAAAGAGCAACATGATTTAAGGCAAACGCAATACAACAGCTCGTGGCGATTATGGCATTGACTTCTTTTGGAACGCAGAGTGGCCTGGTGCATAATCAGCTCTTAAATGTGGCCGATCATTTCAGGAAATACTAAACAATGCAACAGTAGAGACTCTTGATCCAGGAACGAGGACATTATAGGTGTGGTCGGGACATACTCATGGCACACCTCGTACTAGTTCTAACCAACATGGCATGGGGTGCGGACCTTTTTGTTACACCATTACGCCTCGTCCTGAAGGAATGCGTGCTATCCCGGAAGCAAATGGTGGACATACAAATTATTGACGCGGAATGTGTGTGAAAATGATTAATTATTACTAATTAAAGAAGTTATAATAGCCAACTGTTTTTACATAGGTTTTCTTACACATTGGACCACTACACAAAGATTATGACCCGTACATCAAGAAGCGTCTAATGTGACTCGTCCAGGAGCTTTGGATCCTGGCACCGCCAAATACAAATTTGCCTTGTCCGGGCAATACTCTCAGCTTCTATTCGTGGTAGCAAGTGAATACTTTGCCCTAAACACTGGTGCCATCAGCCACATCACATGTCATGTGATTCAAAGACCATTTCCGCTAAGATTCATCTTGCTTCTAAAGATGGCAGCAATAACCACAACCAAAGGCATAGTTAAGATCGAGACAGCAAATTTAATATCATGTCTAGGAAATGTGTTGTTTTATCCTGCAATAGCAGTGAAGCTAATATGTCCACCTCACCGGGACAAAAAAGGACAATAATTTCTCAGGACAATCAATGCTCTATCTGATAAAGGACGTTACATTATTAGCAGATGGTCCCTTTCTATCAAATGATGTTTATCAATTTATTAGAGGTTACTATAATTTTACTCCTAGTAATTGTTCATCTTTTACCATTCTGATGCAATTAAAATGTAAGAAATGTAAGAATAGGTAAAACATCTATTTCCTCTCATTCTAAGTGAAAGATGTATGAAACTCTCCCTATGACTTTTCACACTGGGAATTATGGCACCAGTGACTGGGATACCCTTCCAGAATACAAATCCGGACCTCGTTTATTTTTTTCTTTAAACGAGAAAGTACAAACTAAAACCAAAAGTACTTTGATGAATTGGGGCAGTTCTCTGTTAAACTTTTTCAATTGCTTTGGGTAAATTTGTTCCCATCGTTGGGATAGTGTTGTTTAAATAATTTGGATGACTTTTGATGAATTTGCTTCCCGTCATTGGGATATTGTTGCTAAACTGCTGTTTAGTCTTTGAACAGCAGTACTGTACATTTATTTATTTGCCGTTTCAGCATCTAGCACGAATGTGACAAACCGATCCTGTCTTTTGCGTGTTGTATACTGGAGGTAGCCCACCGACTATCATGTATATACTATATTTTGTACATTAATGTACTTTGTTATGAATTTGCACTTTGAATTTTTATTACAATTTATATCTGTAAAAAGAACTGTTTATACACTAACAGTGTGACTAGGTTACTTTGTCAAAAAAAAAAGAAAAGGATTACTGTCGTTACCAAATGCAAGTTTTTATTGAAAACGTTTTACTGTATGTTTTTCGAATGGCTATGTCAAGAGCCTTCTTTGTTTTTATTATTGTTGTTCTTCATGCCATGCAATGCTCCTAGTCAGCGCGTTGATATTACCCTTCCAACAACGTCATACAAAAAATTGAGCCGGAATCTTTACTACATCATCGATTGGGTGACTTCTTAAACGCCAATCAACGAGGTGTCAGGTCAAGCCTTTTCAAACGCTCTTCATAAGGTAGACCTTCGAGCAAAGTGCTGTGCTTGGTGATGGCTCTTTGAAGATGTTCCAACCTACTAATATCACCAGCGTATTGGTGTGACTAGGTGTGACCCGCCATCCAGCGGAGTTTGCACAAGGTAGCTTGAAACTGCTTGAATTTGTAAGAAAAAATTTAAAGCCTTGAATTCCTTGAAATTGTTAGCTACGTCTTCGAAATTCTCTGAATTTAATTTCTTTGTCGCAATTGAAACAAATTGAGCAAGAGATAGACAAACTTGCAATTAGTTTTAAATAACTTGCAATTTGCATTTGTCTTAAAATGTTGTTGAGCTTATTTTTCAAATTTGTTGCTCCATGGCTTTTTTAACACTTGGCTATTAAAACGAATATAGGAGAAAAGGCTACACAAAAAAAAAAAAAACCCACTGGAAAAAAAACTATGGAAAAAAATTCAAAGAAATAACAATCTTCCTGTTCTTGGTGAAACTCCTTACCCTGCTTGGTAAAATTCGAGCCAATGCAACTAACCCTCATCCATAACAACACGAAAAAAAATGTTCTTATTGCCTCTGGAAAACATTCATAACCTGTAAATTTTTGCATTCGTTCCTCGCAATGCTGCGTTTCCCTGGAGGTTTTTCAGTTGCTTGCAGCCGCAAGCTGCGTAACCCGACTGCACATGTGCGGGCGCATCCCACTCTCTATAAAAGCAGGTCAGCACGAAAGGCAGCAATCATTTTTCCTCCACTGAGCTTTCACGTCACATCGTTTCCCGTCCGCCATCTTGAAAATCGACTAGCTTTCGTCTCTTTCATCCGACTGAACACCTGCTCCTGTCACAACGAAAGAGCCCCACCAGCCATGCCCAAAACGAAAGATGCCCAGAAGAACGTCTTCTCCCGGAAGACCACTTTCTTTGCCCGTCGATGAATCTGCCGATCGCTCTGGTGATGTTGCCAGCCTCCCGCACTCTGAAATGCCTAGCTTGACTTCAGCCCAAAACCAGCTTTCGCTTCTTTTGCCCGTCAAGTCTACTGTCTCTGACGAAACCATCAACACTGCTGTCATCTCGCTGTCCAAGCCAGTCAACGCATGCCGCTTTCACCACTGAACTTATCGGCACTCGGGCAAGATCTACGTGCAGCGAAAAACGTTTGCTCTAAACTCAAGCGCAAATTCACCATGCTTCAAGATCTGAATCACAGCACGAAAGGAGTTCTCCCCAATCACTACTCGATTTATCATCGAGTAGTGATCGGCGATAAGCTGGTTGGACAGGACATTCATCCTGTCCGACCAGCCACTCTCTTTTGCAGAGCGAAATAAACCACTAGGTCGAGCGCACCATTCGTGACTTCGGCCACCGTCAACCTGAAGGTGACCCGCCGCCGTCCACTACACTTTCAGTTAAAGAAAGTTACACAAAGGCTTGGGTCGCAACCTCTTCCAGTGACACCAGCCATAAAAGGTCTCTTTCGCCTGCACATCAGCCGTCGAAGAAGCCCTGAACCTCCCTTCCACCTTCGTTGTCCACCTTCAACGCTCTCCCTTTCATCGCTCGGCGTTACCGCCAGACTGTCTTTCGTTAGTGCAGCTCCCAGCCCATGCCTACAAAGAAAGTAACCTTGACTTTGATTCCGTACTGCATCAGCAGCTGCATCCAGACCAGCCTTTCGTCGACCCAAACGAAAGACCACTTTACCGTAATATCCATTTTCTGATAATCCTGATACTGACGCGTCAACCAACATTCCTCTTTTGGACCTTCTCAAAATTGTTGAGAAAACGGTCCCTGACTGCTTCCTCTATAAACCTTCACAATCTATCGACAATCTGGTCACCAACCCTGGACTTGTTACAAGTTTGGATTTGGCCTTCGTGACTGTAACTTCCAACCAAGTTCCATTCTATGCCAGTCAACCACCTTACTTACCAGTCTACTCCACAATGGTGGCGCACTCTTAGGAAAAGGTGATCCACTTGAGCTTGACAAGGATGGCCCCTTACCTTGTCATGGTGGCGAAACTTGGTATTTCAAACCATTTGGTGACGGTTCCGCAAACTCAAGAAACATTCCGCAGTCTGAATTTCTAACTGCTGAAGTAAAAATGAATTTTGGTACGGCCCTTTTTCTATTGAAGAAAGCCGAGATTCCTACCCACGTTCTTTTGACGACGACAAATGTCTACGATTACGCCTACATGTAGCCTCTTAGACTGACATCCTCAAATGGCAGTTAACGCCCTATGTGAAAAACTCTCTGCCAGCCCGTCTCCTGCTGAAGTCAAGCAGATTTTAACCCACAAGTCTTCCAGATGGCCTGGTTTGCAACCTACCATTCCATGAATTGGCTCACTAGGGCGTTATCTAACAGAATCTCTTGATGCATGACATTGCCCTTCAAACTGCTTCAAATCTAAGTGATTCAACCAAACAGCAACGACTCAACCAATCCTCATGGTCATTCTTTTTCGCGATTTAATTTGTAAATTGGGACCTCACCTTGATGTTGAAAAGTACAACAGACCCAAACAGCAACAGAAACCCTTCTCGAAGCCTTTCAAACAGTTTCCTAACCAGAGCAACTAGGACAACTGGCCTAAACCAAAATCGTACACAGGCAATTCAGAAGTTTTCCACAACCGCCGTCCCGATGACAACCAGTCCTTTCATTCTAAATTTTGCAACAAACATAAAAGCCACGACAACAGAAGCACCATGCCCGACATATGGAGCAGCTACTCCTCTCCAGGAGGCAACGCAAGTCTCGCAGCAATCATTAATGACACTACACCGCCTTTCAAATTTTCAGTGGGAGCACGCCTACGGCATTTCCTCCCAGCCAGGAAAAACTTAATATCCATTCAACAAATCCTTTTGATCATCCAAGGCGGATTCCGCCCAACATACATTACCAAACCGCCACTGGCTCAGTCCCCTCCCTGGAAGTTTGCACCACGCAACGTCCAAAAACTGTCATACGAAATACAATACCTACTGACAAAAGGTGCAATAAAGGGACGTCACCACCCACTAGAGCTGGGTTTCTACAGTTCGATCTTCCTACGCCCAAAGAAATCGGGTGGCAACAGATTAATCTTCAATCTCAAACCTTTTATTCAGTACATGGACAACTGACACTTCAATATGGAAACACTGGATTCCATCCGCTAATCTCTGAAAAGAGGCAACTGGACAATTTCCATAGACTTGGAACACACCTACCTTCACACCCCCACTACACACATCAGTCCATCACCTATTCCATTTCAGGTACGACAACAGGGTTTACGAGTTTCAGTGCATCCCATTTGGCCTGAATGCAGCACCCAGAATCTTCATCCTGGTACTAAAACCAGTCTCGGCACACCTTCATCAAAACCAAGTTGCCGCAAGTGCCTACCTAGACGACCGATTACCTAACATCCCAGTTAGGCTCTGGCTTCGTGGTTTTTCCATACTGTCTCGTGTCCTATGCAACGTGTTGGCTCTAAATAGCATTTCCTAGACCCATCCTTTACGTAGCTGTAGTTAGGAGGCGCTATACAGGAGTATAGGCCTATTGTTTGGGGTTTCCTTTGGGCGTTGGCCAACTGGTTGATGCAAAGTTGACCAGGGCCCAAAAGGAGGGAATGGCCAAAGCGGGGAAGACCCGTCCTTTAGAATACATTAAATGTGGTTCTGGATATTTCTTATGACGTCGGGTCTTAACTTGATAAAGAGGGAATAGGTCTAGATGTAGAATATTCTAGAGGGATTTTGTACATGAACAAGTTGGCCGCTGGCAAATAAAAGCCAGGAGCCGATACTTGTATGGGGTCTTCAGCGATATCTGGTCTTAGTGTGTAGAGAACAGTTCGTAACAAGGCAGGCTACTGTAGTTCTTCAACCACTTACTTGGCAGCTAGTTATTATGCCCGTATATTTTGGCAAGTAACTTTACTGTGATTATTTTATATTAATCTACTAACTTGTGGCTTGGTATTTATATACCTGCCTTCTTGATTCATACTTTTCGAATGTCCCCCTAGCACTTGAGAAGAACTGGTCGGGCTCAGATGTAAACCACCTTCGTGTTTATTTGTCTCTCCACCATGTTACACCGAATTGTGCAACTGTGCTTGTAAATACGCATCGTTCTTGTTCTTTGTTCAGCCACTTTCTAGTGGTTTCACCCACCACCAACCCCCAAGCATCCTGTGGAGCAGTGCAGCTTTTTACAACTCGTAAATTTCTTCCATTTTTATTCTTTCAACTTTATTGACTTACGCGTGATAAGGGAATTTTGTCTTAAAGATGGCTTAACTATAGTTTGACCTGTTGTATACCTTGTGGTGGTGTGCCCTTCTATCTCCTGTTCTTCTTCTTCAGTCCTATTGTCGTAAACGACCATTATTTTTTTTTGCGGTCTTTTTGCCGCCCATTGAAGCGTTTGGTGTTCATGAATGGCGTCGCTTTAAGGCCATCCATCATGAGCTAACGAGGTGCGCGAGCAATGACAGCTTAAAATGGCCTGAGGAAAAGAGAGAGACCAACCACTCGTTTGGCAGGACAAACGGGACCGACCGACCGACATCGTCAGTGAATGAATGAAGTGTCCTCACCGATGAGCTGCCATCTTAAACTCACTGACTGACTTGCATAATAAGACCAGGCAAGGTTTCTTTCCCGCCGAACGTACAATGCAAGTCATAGTTACTTGGCTTGACCACAGCAACGCGAAAACAATTTGAAAAATTTAAGTTCGCAAAAAGTTTGTTGCTGGCTACAAACAAATTAAACAACCGCGTAAAGTTGCGACGCCTCATTCTTAGACACAAAACGTAATTATTTTTGTTTGAACTCGGAGCGATTCATGAGTCTCCATGTTGGAACTTTCGCTTTGTATTTCGTGGTTTGCACAAGGCCGTCTGAGAGAGAAACAGCTGATTTCAGCTCTTGGCTACAGGTCAGTTGATTTAACATCGTCACATTCTTATATTACCGTCCATAGCAGAGCTAAGACGCTTTAAAGGTACATTTTCTGTACATTTTCTGTTGAATATCGGGAGCTAATTTAGTAGCATCCTGCAATTATATGATCCTTTGCGCACTTAAATACCCATGAAGTTTCATCTGTGTGTGTACATGTACTAATTTTTCATCGTTTACTAATAATTACCATGAGATCAAAAATCTAAAAGACTGATGCGGTATAAATTAAAATTATTTATGATAATAGATCGCCGGAGAAAAATTATAAGATGCTAGACAAAAAAAAATATAAATTGTGATGTTAAAATGCGAAAATCATTCCGGTTTGCGACGACACAATTTTGCATTCATGCCGTTTCGTCTACTACGCCCAAGGCCAACTGAGATAAAGCCTGTTCCAGATTATGTTTGTAGGAAAGTGACTGTATGACACCACGTTTCCGTGCACTATTAGTGAAAAACGTGTGGATATCACACTTGTAGACTTCGAAACTACAAGTGGGATATTTAGGGTTTTTTTTGCACTCGTAGTGGAAGAAAACGTGACGTCATACAGTCAGTTTCTGCAAACATAATGTGGAACGAACTATAGTAGCTGCGTTCCTCGCTGCGAAGAGCGCAGCTTCTATCCTAGATGGCCTTAGTTGGCCTTGTATTACTGCGCAGAGTTTCACGAAACGGTGAAACGGTGTGATTGTGACATGTACGGATGACGATCTGTGCGTGGCTGTTGTAAGGCAGGCGGAGAGTGATTTTAAGATCCTTTGGGAGGCAATACACGTAATTTCTACTCCAGTTGGCCTGCTTGGCTCGAGAAACAAAATGCCTTTCTCGTTTTAAGTTCGTTCAAACGCTAGTTCTTGAGAATTGACATATGCTCGGACTATACGCAGCACAAGGGACAATTTCACACATATTATTTCTAAAAATCTACATAGCGTAATTTTTAAAGTACGTTTTCCGCAAAAGTAAAAACGGGCACTAGTTTGACAACTGGCCGGATGGGGTCAGGACTCATACGAACCGTGGAACACGAGGCAGACTTTTTTTTTTTTTTAGATATCTATGCTGCCCAGCCATCAGGGCCTGCAGCTTCTTTGTTAAGTAAAGTTACAGTGTTGCAGACTTCCTTCCTGATGGTCCTGTTTGTTCCTAATTATTTTATTATTTTGTCGTTTCATACAGCCGTTTCATCATTTAACGAGCAATGTGGAAACAAACGTAACAACAATTAAAACCCTGGTTAAAATAATGGAATGTATTCTACCAAACAATCCGTCACCAATCTATCCAGTCGATCCCATTAGCGGACTGAAGAGAAATCTAACTGCAGCAGTTATACAAACAACCACCCGTCGCAGGATCCGGTTGCTGCAGTGAAAACCAGTTTGCGGCCATCGAGATGATGAAAAAAATTCACATGACCATGTGGATGGGACAATAGTCTGCAATACGCGGGTGTTTATTTCCTTACTAGTGGACATTTCAGTTGCAATATGTTTAAATCGTTTGTGAAACTAAACACAGTGACGTTGTGATATTATATATAAAAAAAATAAATAATTGATTTATAATAGTAATAACCGTTTTCGCACAGAAGGTGGCCAGGACTTGGATGGGTGGTGAGGCACCAATACCAATCCTGAGATGGGTTTGGGCAGCGCAGAGGGATAGACAAAATTATGGACGTTGCTTCAGAAAACGGTCCAGAATACGCTGGAAACCAGACACTGTACTTGCCGAGACTGCTTCCTCGGTCAACGAGTTCCAAACCGGAACCACACAAACAGCAAAGAAATTTAGGCGGCAGTCCAGACGTGAACCCTGATCCGACAGTTTCCATCAGTGGCTCCCCGTGTTGATGCCATAACACTAACATAAAAAAAGGGCAAATCCACAGATAAAAATCATCGTAAAATTTTGTTGGTAAGAATAACGTCAAACTTAAGTCTTCGACACTCCAAAAGTTCCAAGTCCTGCGAGCTCCAAGCGTGCTTCGGGTGAATAGTTACGCAGACACACAGTCACGCAGGCAAACCCTTGGTAAATCGACGCTGGACCGATTCGACCAGGTCGACGTCTTTTAAGAGGAAGGGGGACCATACCGGAGTTGCATATTCGAGCAGTTATCGCACAAATACTTTATTGTGTGCACGGCGTAGCTTGAGTCCTGGAAGTATTTTACGAGCGACTACGTCTTCCTGGAGGGGGCGGCTTTAATCGACGGCTGCCATTGTTTTTGTAACCATCTTGGATATCAAAAAGGCACTCTGCTGCCAAAAACGTACAATCGATTATCTGTGTTAGTTCTGCGGCGAACTCAAGATAGGCCGCGCACACTTTAGTGCCCAAACGCCCAGACCTTAGTGGACAAATTACCAGAGGTAAAACACCTATTTACAATTACAATTCGACGGAAAGCCAGTGTCGCAATTTTCTGGCAATGGAGAGACGACTTCCAATCAGAAGTGAAACAGATGCCCAAATCCCGTATCTCAGACAGTGACGGTTGAGTTGTACCATCCAAATGATAGATGTGATGCATATTTTGTAAGCCAACATGGAAAGAGTGGCACTTGGGAATGGATATAAAGGTAAACTGCCAACCAGTGGCCCATTTTGTGACCTTTTCGATTTCTGTTTCAAGTAATAGAGTATGTTCGGGTGGGTATCCCGTCAAAACGGCACAGAAATAAAGACGCACGACAAAAAGTTGCCTAAAAACGATGACGTTTCGAGAATTGTCAGTGCTCTCCTCAGATCAAAGTACAAAGGTAGTTCTCCACAATTTGCACGCTCAACTAAAACCAATTTTTATATGTTGATGGTAAGATCGGGAGGGGGCGGGGGGAGAAGCCGGATAATTTGTTGCTTTCGGACGGTTCATCTGTATTCCTTAGTTATGCCAAAAATAAGGCCAAAAATACAGTTAACGTTTAATTCAAACTGCAGATAAGAAGACAATAAAACAGTACAGATAATAAATAAATAAATAAATAAATAAAAGGTAGCTTAAATAAAAAAAACCTAATTACGAATTTTAAATAATTTTAAACGTTATGAAAATGTGGAACTGATTCTCGACTAGCTTCGTGGCACTGCCGACAACTTTCAGTTGCAAATTTTATTTTATTTTATCCAGTATGTTAGTTTTACGTATCTTTATTGATAAGTCTTTTTTTCCTTGTTCACCCCTTTCACTCACTTCCTCAGCTATATTTTCTACCAGTTATTTTTCTGTATAGCGCTGCAACTGTGTACTGTAATGGTGGCCAAACATTTTACTTCAAAATTGTTATTTTGTACCCAGACCCCATAACATTCCGTTTTAAAACAACTTTTTGCCAAATGTTTCTTTTGGCTATAAGTACGACAGAAGCAACAAATTGTCTCTATCCTCTCCCTCACCTCTCTCATCAGCACTTAAAAAATGGTCGTAGTGTGTACAAATTGTGGAGCACTAGTTTTGTACTCTGATCTGACGAGAACATTGACAATGCTCGCAACGTCATCGTTTTCAAACAACGTTTTGCGTTATTTTGTCGCGTGCTGTTTTATCCCAAGCGATTTTATCGTCATGCTGTTATGTCGTTGCACACTTTTATCGTGCGCCGTTTTTTTATGCTATGATGTTGGAAATGATGCGAACAGAACGAAACTATAGGTCGACGTAAATTTATTACGACGTAAACACATAAACAGTTACAAACAACGTAAAAATCGTTTAATACGTCGTAATAGCAGAAAACAATTCTCACAGAAATCAATCCGAAAAATGGTTAAGAAATCCATACAACAAAACGTATGTAAAGTATGGAAAAAACTTATGCAAAGCAAATACAAATCAGCATATCATACGATCAGGAGCCTATAGAAAACAACTAGGATCGTGTCTCGGTAACTTCCACTACAGTGTTAAGTCAGGAGCAGCTACAGTGTTGTACAAATTTGTTACCAGAGGTCGCCACCTGCACAAGATAATGAGAGGTGTGCGTCACGTTCTCAAGGTTAAATTTTCGGTCCTTTGTTTTTAAACAATAAGTGTTTAACATGGAAACAATACCAAAGTAATAATAAAAAAACTAAACAAACATATAATCAGTTGTACGTAAGTTGCTTTAACCAACAATAAAATAGAGCGTTGCTTTCGTAGCACACGTCTGCGTCGCGTGCTAAGTTTCAGTTTCGATTTTAGACAACTTGGCGCAGGCGCAGTATTGTTGCTCCATCTGGCGTTAGAATTTCGTACTAAATTAAGCGCTTCTAACATAGACCAGCCACACACGCTCCTAGTGATTTTCGATAGGCTCCTGGTACGATGATAGAAATTCATTAACGGTAACAAAAAAAATGATAGTTCAATCGTTTATGAGTATGTAAGTGTGCGGGGGGGGGGCGGCGAGGGGGGGGGAGTAGGAGCCTGCGCTCCGATGGCCAAGGCTCGCCGAAGAGAGCACCCCCACTCCCCCATATCGCAGGAAGGGAACCTCGAGGCCAGAAATAATTCCACTGGTCGTGAAATTTTATTTCCGCGCTGTTTTGACGTCCGTTCGGTGATAGAATGTCTGAGCCTAATTTGAGCCTGAGCAAATTTAAAACCATAGGTTTAAACATATTAAACGCATATTATTAAGCATATTAAACGCCAAGTTAATGCAAACGCCCAACCCCATCTTCTGCCATTTGAAAAGTAAGCAACAATACTTTTCAAACCTAAATTATTCAGTGTTTGTTTCCAAAATTTGCTTAACAATGTGGTGCAAACGTGTCTCGGGAAGCCGAAAATAGGCCCTCAAATAACGTAAAATGCGTCGGCTTCCGGGGACCCCACTGGGGGAGCTTACAGTGCTCCCCCAGACCCCCAAGCTGGTTTCGCCGGACCTATGCTAAAGTGGAGCATATTTCAATAAAAAAAATGTTCATTTTCTTTGCTCCCCGTCGGGAAATCATTGCCCCCCCCCCC
>JAHWFP010031403.1:4603-20317 GCA_023313725.1 Lithobius niger
TAAACAAATCCCCCATTGAGGTTATTAAACATGGCAGGAAAAAGCTTGCATCATGGAAAAACTACAAAATAAATAAGGCAACGGAAACACTCCATAGGTTTAATGAATGTCGTAAGGCATATTCCTAGGCCTTGAAGCAACAACAAGCCTAAATGGGGGAAAAAAAGTCTTATTGGGGGTACGACTAATAACTTATATCGATATTATAAATCTAAAACTAACTCGATAAGACCAATTCCGCCATTACTAAAGGATGGAAGTTATGTTACATGCCCCACTTCTAAGGCAAACGTCTTTAATGCCTATTTTAATTCTCACAGCGTTGTCGACAACAACTTGTTATGTCACCCTACTTATTTGGTTGATCCATCTATTGGTCCACTGATCCATCCTATGGTCTTCACGTTGTCGAAAGTACTTAAATATCTAATGTTATTGAAACCGAGTCATGCTACACGTCCAGATGGTTTATCTTCGTATTTTTACCACAAAATTAGGTCATGTGTCAGTCAACCACTTGCTTTTATCTTTAACTTGTCGTATTCAACAGGACCCTTACCAGCCTCATGGCTAATTGCAAAGGTTATGCCCATCTATAAAAAGGGTAATTCGGCAAATCCAGAAAATTATAGACCAATTTCGCTGACAGTGGTTCCATGCAGAATCACGGAACAGGTTATTCGTGAACATATGCTCACTTTTACTGAAAAACATAATCTCATTAAGCCTGATCAATTCGGCTTTATGCCTGGTAGGTCAATCACATTTCAGCTCCTCAAAGCCCTAGACCGTTGGACCAAAACCCTGAACATTGGAATTCCAACGGACATGATCTTGTGTGACTTTCGAAAGGCTTTTGACTCCGTGATACACTGAAGACTACTTGCAAAACTCCAGTACACCGGCTTTGAGGGCCTCACTCTGAATAGGATTGCGGACTTCTTATCTAATAGAACTCAGTCAGTCTCTGTGGGCAAACATCTGTATACTATTCTTCCACTAGTAAGTGGAGTGCCACAGGGTTTTGTTCTCGGCCCACTTCTTTTTATTTTTTATTTTAATGATCTATCTCCATTAAATCGCTCTTGTAGGCAGAGCAAGTTTGCCGATGATCTGCTCTGTCACACTCCCATTATTGATGGAGGTTGTGCAGAACTTCTCCAGAGTGAGATAAACAACGTACTTGATTGGTTAACCGAATGGCAACTGCCAATCACGCTGGCGAAATGTCAAACATTCCATATTGGAAACCAAAACGCTAACTACTCATACAAAATTGATTACTAGTCTTACAAGATACCTCTGAAGCAAAGAGTCTGGGAATCTGGTTTACCTCAACCTTAAAACAATCCAGACACTGCAACTACATTGTTAACAAGGCACTCGGCCGGCTTTATATTATAAAACGAGTTTTTGCATCATGTGATACTGATATACTGGTACGTGCCTTTGTGACCTACGTTCGACCACTCTTGGAGTATGCAAGCCCAGTATGATCCCCTTACCTACTGGGAGACATTGATCATGTGGAGTCTATCCAGCACCATTTTATGGCCTCATTGCCTGGCTTTCGTGACCAAACTTACCCAACTCGTCTTAAGCGTTTGGGACTTGACTCACTTGAGTTGCGTCGCCTTAGGGTAGATCTCATTCTTGCGTTTAAGATTATTAGGGGCTTTCTTCCCGTAGATGTACCGTTTTTCGAAATATCAAAGGAAAAACGCACTCGGGGCCATTGTTACAAAGTGGTTTTACCTAGTACAAACCTAGATGTTCGTGCCTCTAACTTTACCGTGCGGGATGTCAGACCGTGGAACTCGTTGCCATCAGAGTTGGTTTGTTTTCAGTCCGTCTTTTCTTTTCGGAGGGGTCCTGAACATGGTAGACCTTCGAATCTTCCTGAGGAGATCATCACACTATTACACCAACTAACAATTTTATTTCAAGGCACCTTTGGGATCAGTGTCAGTGACCCTGGCGCTGCTGTCTCCCTTCACACCATAATCGGTGTGAAGAACCTGGCATTATCATTATCATTATCATAAATTTTAAACTCTATAACCACAGCCTTGGAAAAGGCTAGGTATTAGCGGACACCAGTTGACCATTTGCAAGAAATTTTACTATTATTATTTTTATTATTATTATTTTTATTTATTATCTTTATTAAGATTGACAATCGGTTTTGGCCAAGTTTAAACTATGATGCATCATTTTACTATTTGTTAAAGAAACGTTGACAATGATACCGGCTTTTTCCCTGCACTTGCCCCTCACATTTGGTGATGCCATCGGGGACCATTGTGTCCCTGGCAGGTCTAACCTTGGTGGTAAGGCATTCGTGACCCCAACCCAATACCATCAACCCTTCCTCCGCAGCCGGGCCATTGTCTTCGTTTTAAACTTTTAAACTGTTTAACTTTTGTAATTTTTATTTTTTTTTGTTTTTTGTTTTTTGTTTTAACATTGAATGCCAGTCAGTGACCACCAGGTCCTTGCCATTCTGGTTACATTTGCAACAAACCAATATTATTATTATTACACATTTGCTAGAATAGCTTAGACGACTGGTTGAAAGTGTGATCTTGCAGTGTTTTAAATGCCTATTTATGCTTTAATACGTAGACATATGCAATCTTTAAGAGCCAGTCAAAGAGATTAATAGATTCTGAGAGTGTCTCCATCTGTTTGACAGAAGGCGTTGCCGGAGTCTGACGAATCTCAAATCTCAAATCAGCCAGAAGTGCTAAACGGAATAAAGTTGGCTCCCAAGCCTACCAACAGTCAGAACTTGAATCTTGTGCGGTTTTATAAACTAAAACTTAAAGTTCATCCCACACTTAGCTTCTAGTTTGGCTCCGCTAAATAGAGTGTTGTCACCAAAAGTCACGTGGAAATGGACGGCTGAGTGTTCCGAGACTGTTGATAAGGCTAGGGAGGTTTTTCATGAGACTAACGTTCTTGTGCATTATGACCCTTCTTTGCCATTAAAACTTGTTTGTGATGCGTCACCGAATGGTATCGGTTCTAGTCTGATGCACACCCTGAAAAATGGTGAAGATCGGCCTATAGTATTTGTTTCGAGGGCAGAAATTGGGTATGCACAATTTGATCGGGAAGCACTCTCGGTGGTGTTTGGGGTGAAAAGATTTCACCAGTAATTGTACGGAAGGAGATTTATTTTTCAAAGTGACCAGAAAGCTTTGCTTTCAATATTTGGAAGCAAAGTGTGCATCCCTACTATGGTGGCTGCCTGAATTCAAAGGTGGGCACTGTATTTAAATGGATATGACTTTTAGAGACAACATATCCCGGACAAAGACAAGTTAACGGCAGACTATTTGTCACGAATGCCTACTCTGAGTTTACCACCTTCCAAACAAGCACCGGGTTGGAAAGTCATGAATTTAGAAACTGTAAACTCATTACGTGTTTTTCCTGAACAACTGGAGAAACACATAAGGCTGGACATAAGGATATACACGTTGGCAAGACAAAATGGAAAATGAAGCTTCAAGCCATATTTATCTCGAAATATAGAGTTGCCTATCGACGCTAACGCTCAATTTTGTGGTTTTCGGTTGATAATTCTTGAATTGCTACACAAACAAATCCTGAGTGAATTGCACTTGTAACACATGGGAATTATGAAAATTATAGCCTTGGGTCTTTTGTGTGGTGGCCAGGGATTATTAACTACCTGGAAAATGTTGTTCAAACATGTCGACCATGTAAAGAAACTTGTAATGGCAATGTTTCAGGGAAAAAGCATGTATGGGAGAGGCCTATGAATCCATTTGACAGAATTCATATTGATTTTGCAGGGCCATTTCAAAAACGTGCTCTTTGTGTGACTGTTGATAATTATCCTAAGTTTCCATTCTTGAAATTAATATGTAATATCTGAGAGAATTATCAGTATAGTATCCGGCTAAAACGTCACTGCCGAAACATCGTGTGACAAAAACATAGTGGGCAAAACATCGCGTGGACAAAACATCACACGGAAATTACACCGTGTATAGAACATCTCAAACAATAACACCATGGACGACACAAAGCATGGGTGAAACATTGTGGACAAAAATTCGCAAAATATTTAAATAAGTTTATTTAAATATTAAAATTTTAAAATATAAAAATATTAAAGCTGTAAGTTGATGCCATTGTTTCCTAACCCTCCCCACTAGCCGGTTAGCTGCAACCCCCAATTTTAGAAAAAGGCACTTCCCCGTATTATTGTTTACCTGTGTGCCAAAATATAGATACGTGAACTTTTCCTAACGAGCTGTAGACATGATTTCGTACCCTATGAGAATCATGGGATTTGGGAGCCCTGTCCCTAACTAGCTTGTAGTAGCTAGCCAGTTACTTTTTCTCTATAATGGAAACGTTGAAGTTGAAATTTTCTATTCACTGGATCCAAGACCCCTGATTCCAACAATTTGCAAAGATTTCTACTGCGTGGGGAATTTACACAAGTAGGCTGAAATCAGATATAAGCACGTTATAGTTAAAAGACACAGTCTGCTAGTGAGGCCGCTCCCAACACACTAGATATTTTTAAAAAATCTACTGAATTACAGCAGTTTTATTACTACTTTGAAACTATCTCTGTCTGGATATGTTTATCTCTGTTCAGGCCGTTTCTTTCAAGCCTCTTACCACTTTGAAATAAACTTGGTATGCTGCACCTGGGTTTACATATGCCTGAGTGCTACTCAATGTTCAGACCAATTACAGAATAGTTCAGGTAGAATGGATTGGACTACAATCCATTTTATCTGATTGTGCCCCAATCCCAACAAAATCGTTTAAATTCTGGGAAATTTCGTAAATTTAGCATGTTTTTGCCCGAAATTTTAACTGGAATTTGATTTACTTGGATAGAATTAGATGGAACTGGTCAAAATGTTTACTAAATCGGTTGGGAATTGATCGCTTGATGCCATTTCATTCAAATGAGATTGAGTCAAGTAGAAGTCAACGAATAAAATATGTACACTAGAAAGCGTTACTCATCTTGTTCCAAGATGGCAGCCTAGGAAAAGATCTCCTGCATGTTTTTTTTAATAAAAATTTTTTATCTTTGAAAAATGAAGTCAACTTTGAAACCTCATTGAAATTTTTTTTACTCACCTAATTTTTACCAGGGGTGTAACTAAGACATCAGGGGCCTATTAACCAAAATTCAGGGGCCCTCCTCAAAAAATGGCAATTGCCAAGAATCGATGGCATACCCAGAAATTTTTTTTGTAAGCAGCACACAAAAAATCAGCTAAGGGTTTCAAAGAAGGGGGAAAGAGTGCTTTAATACACTTTGAGCTCTGCAACAATTTTCCACAATTTTAGCACTTTTGAAATGTTAAAAAAGCCTTGTTTTATAATTTTCCAGTAAATGCCTTATTTGTCTACTTTTTACAAAATATTACTTTCAAGTAAGGGGCTTGTCCCCCCCCCCCACCCCTACTTGGGTGCACCACTACAAAGAATACTAACAACCAATCATCACAATACAGCATTGGGCATCACATGAATGAGAGTAGCCTATGGGCCATTGAGGCTATATACAACACAGGAAGAATTCTTTGCTTCTTCGAGAATGTTTTGTATCGTAACATTGTAATAATTTTTTCCAAGTGGGTGGTGAGTGGGGGCCCCTTAGGCTGCGGGCACCCCTTGACTTTGTGAACCTCAGAAGAACTGTAGTTACACGCTGCTGCTTTTTACTGTACGTGTTTTAACTTTAAACATACATTTTTTTACCACGAAGTTAACGAATCAAACTTGCTTTATTAGAATAAAAACTGAAAAGTAAATGAATCGAATAGCACTGAAGTATTAAATACAGAATATTGCAGTGAATTTCCTATGTTTCATATGAAGACACACTTTA
Organism: Lithobius niger; assembly: GCA_023313725.1. Classification (NCBI taxonomy): domain Eukaryota; kingdom Metazoa; phylum Arthropoda; class Chilopoda; order Lithobiomorpha; family Lithobiidae; genus Lithobius; species Lithobius niger. Next base: position 10,500 of record JAHWFP010031403.1, read on the forward strand.
ATAATTTTCAGTCTAGCCCATTTAGGCCTTGATTACAAATAAAAAAGACACATTCGTTTAAAAACAGAAGAGCTGCAACGTTTCTACAGCGTGCATGAAAAGCCTAACTTAAAGGAAAGACAAAGTGAGATTTATAGGCTAATTGGGCAGTGGCTGATCTACTTCAGTGCTCCCTTATATGTATTCTTTATTACAAGACAGTGGTGCACCTGGTGGGTGTGCTGTAGGTGACGTATTATATCTGCCTTGGTGGCAGGGAAGTATAGTTACAAAAGGTGAAGCACACAGAGATGTGCCCACCACAAACACTCCAACTCATCCCCCACTAAATTGTGAGGGTGGCGCCCCATTGGAAACTTCAAATCTTTAAAATTGACATTTCTATCCCCCCCCAAAACAAATTAGCAGCTACTGTTCATTATTTTTGCAAACATGTGAATTTTCTTTTTTTAACCCAGTTATTGTTAAGAAAACCTATTATTTTTTTTCAAATCCAGACCCAGTTGGCTTAAAATTCTATAAACTCTACTATTTACAATTATATAATTTCACCCTAATTTCACCCTAAGTAATTATTTTAATAATTCATACACTCAATTCCAACAGAAATGGAAAAGACTTCTCCCAACTACGCTATGTGCAAATTTACACAGTATACATATACAGGGTGGGGCAGAAAGGACGGAACACCCTTGGCAATCAAAGATGGTTAATGTTAGGATAATGAAACTTTGCATGGTATGTAGGCGAACGGGGAGCCAACTAACCATGAATCGATCACTGACCTTGACGCATATTTTCAAGGTCATCGTGATGCTAACTTTTTAACTATGCTTCGTAGAACCCCAGTGTAAATTAGAAACTTGTAGACAGTGTCAAGGCATGGCCAATGCAAAAAACAGAACGAAATTCGGTACGTTAGTTTAGGAGTTACGGGCATTACGAGAATCATTCTGTTGTGCTGGCCGAGTGGCTTTCCTGCCAAACAGTTCTGTCAGGCTCTTTCGTACATCATGCATTGTATTGGTATGGTGTTGGCAGCATACGCAAATTGGCATAATTCATTAACCATGCTCAGCTCTGAAACAAAATCAGAAATGTTAACCTGAGGGAGGAACAACATTAGTTTCATTTCTAGACGACCACGGTGAATAAACTATGCCAACTTGCATAAGATGCTGTAGTTTGCAGCACCATTCGGTTTATACGTGTAATGTAGTCATCAGTGCAGTGTGTCAGTTGCTGTTTGTTTCTAAGCATGCTTCATGTACTTTGAGGACCACTGGACTTAATTTTACACTAACTGTTTGGCAGGAAAGCCACTCGGTCAGCACAACAAAATGATGCTTGCAATTTTCGTAACTCCTAAACTAGCGTACCGAATTTCGTTCTGATTTTTGCAATGGCCATGCCTTGCCAATATCTACAAGTTTCTAATTTAAACTGGAGTTCTACGAAGCATAGTTAAAAAATTAGCATCACAATGACCTTGAAAATATGCGTCAAGGTCAGTGATCGATTCATGGTTAGTTGGCTCCCCGTTCGCCTACATACCATGCAAAGTTTCATTATCCTAACATTAACCATCTTTGATTGCCAAGGGTGTTCCGTCCTTTCTGCCCCACCCTGTATACATCTCACAATAGTATAAATAATAATTTGGCTGCCCAAATCTCGTTTAAACACTATAAATCCTACAAATCCATGTCCGTTGGTGCTTTGCACACTCTTGTATACATTCATGACCTTCATGCATTGTTTCTCTACGAATTTTGGGCGGAATCCCTGCCCTCAGCAGAAGAAAAAGTTTGCACCATACTTTGCGGGCATCTTCATGCAACAAAGGCATTGCAACCTAGGGCATGCGTCATACACTCAAGTGCTCACTTCTTCCGGCGCACATCATGGGTGACAGTAGCAGCAGAATATCAGTGTCGCTAACATCCTGAAAGAAAACGTTCGATTTTTCTGGTGTTAATTTAAGTATGCTTTTATTTTCAGTAACGTTTGGAAACAGAGTGTCAGAAGCTTTCGGCAATGCAGTTAAACCGATTTTCTCTTTAAAGAAACTAAAATAATCGGTTGTGGGTTCAATTTTATCACTTCTACTCTGTCTGTGGCTCCGTCCACCAACCTCAAAATGGATTGTTTTGCCACATATCATCTGTAGGTAGCGTCATTTCGGAAACTTCATCATCTCCCAGAATTTGCTCTTTCAAAATACCAAAGTGCTTTCTCCACATCAACCAGGATTTTATTTTTATGTGAAAACGTGATTTAGCATCTTTCAATAAATTGTGCCCAGTTGCCATCCAGTTTCGGCATTTGGGTATTTGTCTCGACAGTACACTGGAGCTTCAACTTCAAAGTCATTCCCCTTCGATGTTCAGTAGGTCGAAGTTGACGTTCTTGACTCTGAATAATTTTTTTCATTTAATTGGTTGAAGGCACAAACACGAATGTGCGAAAGCAAACGCAACAAACGCGAAAGCACGTTCTCTTTTCTAGCAACTGTGACGGTGTCGATTTTGTTGTAGTATGCGGGACAGTTCGTGACTGAATTAGAAAATCAGTAACTGCCAATTCCACATTTAAACCTTGTTTTAGGCTTTAGTGAATGATTCAGGGATTCGACTAATATTTCAGGGGCTTCCATTTTGCTGGGGCCACTATGGAATTATTTTAACATGGTGAAAACCATTTTTTTTAAGAGCTTTTCAAATTCTGCGCTACAGAATTGAGGTCCATTATTCGACACCAGGCTAAGGCAAAGGCTAAATATTCCGAAAAATTAACGTAAGTATTTTGTAATTCTTGTGCTTGTTATGGACTGCATTATTTTAACGTACGGAAATTTGGAGTAAACATCAATTACTACAAAGAACATTTTATTTGCGAATGGCCCTGCAAAATCAATATGGATGCAATTAAAGGAACCAAGGGGTCGTTCCCAAACATGTTTTTCCCTGAAACGTCACCATCACGAGTCTCTTGACAAAATGAACAAGATTTCGCAGCATTTTCGAGGTCACTATCAATCCCCGGCCACCAAACTCTACTCTTGCAAGATCTTTAATATGAACTATGCCACAGTGGCCCCTGTGAAGTTCACTATGAACTCGTTGGTGCAACTCAGGAATATTAAACTTTGTTCCCAGAAAAGTACATTTCCGTCAATAGACAATTCCAATTTATGTGACAGAAATAGTTTTAATTTATTGTTCCCTGTTCTGTCCAGCCAGACATAATTTGTGTAGCAAAACACAATTGCAAGGAAGGGGTCTCGCAAGGTGTTGTTCTCAAGCTGCTTAGGCAGAATAGGTAACGAATTAATAGCCTCCAAATTCATGATCCTCCAACTGGGGGCTCTTGGAAGGTGGCTTATATGGAGTCGGCATTCTCGACAAACTGTTGGCTGATAAATTTTCTGTGCCGGGGGTATGTTGGAGTTCAGTCATACCCGTTCAGATATAACACTAACTAGTGAATTAGGGCAGACGCCATAGCAGGAATGGATACTTTACTTTCAAATATTCACTGCAAAGCTTTTTGATCATTTTGCAACAAAAATTGCCTTCCATAGAGGTATTGATGAACCTTTTCACCCCAAATACCAGCAAAAGAGCTTCCTATCGAATTGGGTGTACCCAAGGATTTAAAGCTCTTGATACAAATGCTAAGGCTTATCATAGCCAATTTTCATGACGCACATCAAGCTTGAGCGGAAACCAATCGGCGATGGTTTCAACACACGAGTTTTAAGTGGTAAAGGTGGGTCATAATGCACGAGTACATTTGCTGTAAGAAAGCCTCCTTAGCCTTTATAACAGCTTGTGCACACTCTTGCATCCCTGCACACAGGATCTTTTGGCGACAACAGCTTGATCAGTGGTGTTAATATTGAAGTTAAGTATGGGACAAACTTGTCATCTTGATTAATGACACCAAGATACGACTTGGGCTCAGTACTGTTGGTTGGCTCAGGGACTAACTCAATGCATCAAGCATTTCTGGCTAACTTGAGATTCCATGTTTATCCAATTGGAAGCCAAATTATTTAATACTGGTTTGACGTAGCTTACATTTTGTGGTTTCACCTAAATACTGCTATCTTGCAAAGCTGAGCAGACCTGAAAAAGTGTGGCATCGTCTTCCTATTCTTTTCCAGCTGCACTGATATAATTTCGTTTCTGGAAAATGCCCTGACTATTTACAGTCCAAATGGGAGTTTTTGCCACTGATAAATGCCTTTGCAGGGGTTAAATATTGTTAATGGAGCTTTTGAATTCTCGTCTAATTCAGTTTGCAAAAAAGCGTTACTGAGGTCAATGATCGAGAAAGTGTCACATCCTGCCACTTGTCTTAATAAATCCTCTGCTCTGGGTATTAGGTGTTATTCGACTTCAAACAGAGGGGTTGACTGTGCCTGAATAATCGCCAACCGAACACATGTCTTCATTTAGCTCGAAAACTGTAGGAGTTGCCCAGGTGCAACAATACACAGGCTTTAAAATACTGTCCCTAATGAGCCTATAAATTTCTGCCTCGATCTTCCCTCTGACGGCCAAAGGTACCAGTTGGGGTTTTGCAGTATTTGGGAACTGCATTAGGTTTTAGTTTAATATTTGCTTTAAAGTCTTTGAACATCCCTAGACCAGGTGAAAATAAATCAACAAAACATGCAAAAACGTCTTCTTCCGAAACAAAGTTTTTTCAAATGTGACAATCTATACATCATTAATCTCGCGGTAAAATTGACTTATGCTCAGATTGAACCTTTCCACCCAGATCCTCCTTATTAAGTAGGCTGCTCTCCGGGGACAATTACTGCAACAAGAGCTTCAGTTTTATCGTTAAGTGTTATGTTTAATTTGATTGTACCTAGAGGCTTTGTAACACCTCCGTCCCAAGATTTTAAAGTGATGTTTGTTGGTATAAACGTGACATTATCAAAGTACTTTCTGTACCACTTAACTGGCAACAAGGTTAAGTCTGAGCTTGAGTCTATTTAAACACAGATGAATAATCCGTTCAGTGCTATTTACGTTTGAAGTAACAGAATTATACTCAGAGTCTGGGCTCTCCTCAAAAGCGGTATAATCCAAAACGGTATTATCGGAATCTTCAACCAAGTTGGTTTTCTTAGAATATTTATAATTCTTTCTTTTACCCTCATGGCTGATCTTTTGGAGTTTAGGAATGGTAGGTTTCGTACTAGTTCAAATCTGATTTTTGGTTTTACAGACACATGATAGGTGCCCAACTATTCCACAGACCGAGTAGGTATGCTTTTTGTACCTACTTGAGACCTTAACATGATTGCGGTACCCACAACAGAGTAATTGTTATCGGTTCTTTTTTGTTTAACGTTAAACCAACAACAAACCCCTCGCTAGTCCCCTAAACTGCCGCCTTTATCCGCCACGACGAATAATTTTGGGTAAGCCAAGTAGCAACCGCAAAAGTTATGGCTGGCACCAGGTCAAATGAAGTTAATTTTGTTATTATTTGCTGAATTCAGACTTGCGAGTGATAATTACAGTATGATATTTAAGCATAATAGATTAAATTCTTCAAATTAGTAAAATTGATCTTGATTTTACGTAGTTGATGCATTTTAACTAGTCAAGTTCCAAAAGTGCTCCCACATGCCAGTCTTGGAATTAGAAGTTCAGCAACGTTAATGTTTTTCATACCCACTGAAAAAAATCCGTGTTTCATAATAATGGAATTAAATGAACTGGGCTTGCAGTTGGTAATTGCATGGATTAAATCGTAAGTTAATTTTTACGCCTTTTTTTGGTTTGGTAACAGTCAGTAAAAAAATACAACCCAAAGATATATCGCTGTTACCGAATATGGATGTTTAGGCGTGAGCCGCCAGGAGCGCTGCTGTTAACCAAAACATCCACTTTTTGTTCGAAGTGTCTGACTCGCTACCAGTGTTGCTATTAAGCAGTGAGAGACGTTAGTATTTTACAGAAAAATGCCTCTACCAGAAAGAAATCAAGAAGAGCTTTAAACAAGAACGTTAGTGTGACAGAACTAACTTGAAGTGACAAAGATGCAATTGAAGATTTTTTACTTAGTCCTTAACACGGATCAGCACATGGGAACTCAATGGCCTTCTACTGGAAATTTATGTAAGTCAACGGATAAAACTGTAGGTAAAGTAATGATTTATTGTAGTTTGTGTCTCGAAGCAGAAAAAAAAAGGAATAAAAATACCTAGTAACATTGCAAATTTTGCGGTAACAACGTCTGTATTGGGAATCTGAATCAACATTTAAATTTGAAACACAATATTTGACAGGTAAATGATGTCAAGCAAAATTCCGTGTACGACTTCATAAAAAAACTACACATCATTGTACTACGTCTTCAGGGCCCTCAAGTTCAAGTGCTATTGTTGCCAATAATCAGCAGGAACAACATCATGATTTACTCTATATGGTTTAGTCGTGACATGTTTCATTATAAATTGTGTTAAAGCCAGGTTTTGTTGAGTTCTTCACAAAGCATTTCCGCCATGTATTATTACCAACCTCTGCTATATTGTCAATTACGTCTCTTAACGACGTCTACCAAGGTGTAGTAATGTAAGTAAAGGAACTGTTACAGGGCATTGTCGCAATATGCATTATGTTTGATGGATGGACAGGCAGACATAAGGCACGGCCTTATCTCGGTATTAAGAATCTCCTTCATAAAAAACTGGAAGTTCTATATTGTGACTTTAAGTTGCCAACCCGTAATTTCCCATACAAGGGAATCTATGTGCTAGGTGCCCTACACAAGTTTTTTTCTGACATTAGAAATTTGATGATCACAGGTTGTCACGACAGGGCTGCAAACGTGAAGAAAGCTTTGCGTTTACTATGTGTCAAAAACTTCCAGCACTGTGTAGCTCATGCTCTCCACTTGCTACTGATGACAGATTATTAAGGAAAATTGGAAATTAGCCAACCATATTATTTCCAGCTATTTATGTCTATTTATTATTACTGATGACAGATAGCATAGCTAAAATTCCAGACATCGTAAAACTATGAGAGAAGTGCAGTGCCATTGTAACAACACTTCACTTTAAAGGACACATGTTACTCAAGGAAGTGACACCGCAAGAAAATCTGAGCATTTTACACGAGCTAACCAGAAAGGCTACATAACTGTCAATCATCCTTGATTTTATTGACCAGTTTTCCATTCATGATGAAGCTGAATCTGCCAACAGTAGGCTAGGGTGCCCCAACAGTCAAGAAACACTTACACAAAACACTCAAGCGTAATTATCCAACTCATTGGAATTCGACTCTGGATGGTAGACTCAGTTGTGTATAAAGCAGTTAACAACTCCCGGAAGAGGTTGGACCACTCCGATTATTCTAGACTCCACTGAGATTAAGAAGATATGCAGCAAGTCCAAAATGGATCCCAAATCTGGTGATCCAGTAGTCGCGAACTTAAGAAGGAGGTGTGCTGTCATGTTGATACACCTGATAGTGACTTCATTAAAGTCCTGCAAGTGTTAGACCCTGAAACAATAGGAGTTGTGTCCAATGAAGATGACAAAATTTCTGTTGGAAGAAGTTCTGAAAACTGCTGGGCTGCAAGATTCATATGCAATACGAACCGCAGTGATCAGTGATCGAATACGAACCAGTGGTTAGTGCACCAGAATACTGCACCAGAAAAAAAATCAACAGAGTACTGTTCATTCATGATAACTTTGGAATTGTTTGGTTCATTAAGTTCAGTTTGTATTCTTTATTTTTAAAGGTTTACAATAGTAACTAAATACAGATGCAAACCTAGTTCCGTTGCCTTTGGACTTAAATGTGAGACTGCCTGAGCGGGAATTGAGCCCTCAACGTTTGAAACCAAAATGCTGAAACACTACACCGCTCAGTATGGAACAGCAGTAAGTAGTGCTTCAGCATTTTGGTTTCAAACGTTGAGGGCTCAATTCCCACTCAGGCAGTCTGACATTTAGGTCCAAAGGCAACGGAACCAGGTTTGCATTTTTATTTATCATTAATCGTGCCTCTTTGACTTCCTGCTCTGTTGCTTGCAATGTTTCAATGTTATTGTAATTACAGTTAAACAGGATGGAAAGCCAAATGGCCTGAAAAATTGAGTAATAAATACAGATGTAAACCTATCACAGCACTAGAAAATTTTAAATTTTATCATGCGAAACTGTAGTTCTTGACTTTTATTTTGGTTTGGTCATTAAAAAACGAAGCTTGAAGAAGCATTTTGAAAAAAAAAGTATGTAAGCCGTAAACTCGTCGAAATTAGCTGAAAATACTTCTGTCTGAAATTGGCCGTAAATATTTTCAGCTGGCCGAAAATTAGCCACATTTTTCTATAAGCCACCAAATACTGAAAAAAAATCAGCTACCTGTCGCGAAGCATGGTCTCTAGCTTAGTCCTGTCAGCTGTGTCATAATTGCATTAAGAGTCAATTTTTTTTACCTCAGTAACATAACTGGCTATCGACTCGGAATTAAGTTTGTCTTTTTGAAAAGTTATGCGTTCACAGTTTGGTTTTGGACTCAGATTAGACACAGATTGACACAGATTCTTAGTTTTCTCTGGTGTACGTTAGTTTCATAATAACCCATAGGTCTTAGGTCCCATATTGGTTATTAGAATGCCAACTTGTTTATCAGTAGGGACGTCCTATGTTTACTTCAACACACTCGAAATAAACCTTCATGATTCAAACGAAGGATCAAATTCACTAAGCCTTATCTGGCCCAAAGGTGTACTTGCAGTCGGAGCTCTAGTATTTTACTATAACCATCATTGGCATTTCTGCAAAAATTACCACTGTAGTTACCACTGTATTTATTTGTACCTGTAGCTTTGTTAATTTTGAAGTAGCGTACTTGCAGAAATTTCAAAAATTATCACTCTAATATTTTACTATAAGCATCACTGTAATTTTCTAAAAAAAAATGGCCACTGTAATTAGTTTTACCTTTTACTTTGTGTAACCAACTAGGTCACACTTAAATAACGGTTTCCATGGTATTTAATAAATTGTAACATTTATACTACTCTTATTCAAGACGCCATTGCCCCTCCGTAGCGTCAACGCATACGTCGAGCTTGTGGGAAAAATTCTCTTGAGTCCCCTTATTTCCTCCCTTTGATTCGCACCATAGTAAAGCTTTAAACAGAGTTAAAAGTGGTCTGGTCCTAAGATTCCTGACCTTAAAATAATACATGAAATAAGAGTAAGCTTGGTCTACTGAATTAAGTTGTAATGCATGGTCGACCACTCAGAAAATTAGGTGAAGTAATTCACAACTTTCACTTGCAAGAGTACTAATCATTTGTTAATTACAACAGACTACTCGAATTTCTCAGTTTGTAATAATGTTTTTCTTTAATTTACTTAGCTAATTAAAGAAAAAATTTCCAATGACACGCTATCAAACAATGAATTTCCTTCTTTTTAGCACACAACAGCACTTCTAAAATCTTAGCATTCGTTTTTAAGTCAACATCTTATATTCACTTAATCTGTGGCGCTAATCTATATAACAAAGATTGTAATATTTGTTTGTTTGTTTGTGTGTCCGCAGTGGGAATGTCGAATATCTTTATTCAGTTGATGTCCGTAGTGGGAATCTCGGTAATCTTAATTCTTTTGTTTGTTTGTCTTTATTGGAATTGTTTGTATATAAGTAATGATTCGAACTGCGTTTCACCAAAGAGGCATGTTTTCAAAAAAAGTAGTCAAGGTTTTTTCAGTCACAATATTTTCATGCAAACGGGATCTAGGCCTCTGTTTCTTTCACCTTGAT
>JAHWFP010031406.1:0-11237 GCA_023313725.1 Lithobius niger
CCCTCGACGTATTTGCATGTCTCGCGGCCAAATCTTCGCAGCCGTGGTTTAAAAATCGATAACCAATAGTTTTTAACCAATAACTATTACTTATTACTCTATTGGAAAGTATGCATCGCAATTGTTTGTCATAGCCTAATTACATCCATTTATCTTAATTAGATCTTCCACTAAAGTGGTTTAAAATCATGAATTATAATACACATATAAGTGGTCACATATAATACACATATAAGTGGTCACATATAATACACATGTAAGTGGAAACGACATAGAATTGGAATTAAATGACGAATGCAGGCCAGAAGGATTAATTTTTACACAAAATATGAATAAGAACGTTTCTGAAGGAAATTTTATCCTAAACGTAGTATGTAACCAGTTTGTTCTCATTCATTGAATGGTTTAGCGGTTATGAGCAAAAAACTTATTTTGGATGCCATTTTCCAGATGGCGGACAATAAGGCTGCTTGCCAAAGTGGTTCTATGACAAAATATGTTACATGTTCCAACCTAGTACTTCACAAATTTTATGACTTCTACCTGAAAGTGAGCAATCCAACTGCTAACTCCCCTATTACAATTAACAAATAAGTACCGTTTGCCTGGGGTTCTGTTTGGGGCTTGGGGCTTCTCTGCAGCTGGGTTGGTTTCATGTTCATTTTCACGTTAAGAGAGACTTATAAAAAAAAGTAGTTATAGTCTGTTAGGAGACTTGGGAGGGATCAGCAGATTTTTCTTTTTTGACCATCATATTTTATTGATCGATCGCGTTCATTTATCGTTTGTGCCAATAACGACGGAAACTGGATGGAGTTCGCTGCCATGGAACTAGAGTCAGAAGCTATAGTCTAGGTAGTTCAGCTAATTTTTTTTAATTGTGTTTAGACTTCGGAGAATTAGAATGGAGTGGTCTAGGTCTCGAATTTAGTGTCGTGGACTCTTCTCATCATCGATTGTACCTGTTTCAGTCTCATCCCGTTTCAAAATTCGAGCTAAGACCAAGAAATGGCTCGGGTGAAACACTACTCATGTCTGCTTGCTCAGGTTATTTGGGATACTCGTAGTGCACAGTGAAACTTAGTTAGTTTTCCATCAGCTAGGTGGTATACCGCCGAAGTCGTCAGTTTTCCATCAGCCAGGTGGTATACCGCCGAAGTCGTCAGTTTTCTATCAGCTAGGTGGTATGCTACCGAAGTCGTCAGTTTTCCATCAGCCAGGTGGTATGCTACCGAAGTCGTCGGTTTTCCATCAGCCAGGTGGTATGCTACCAAAGTCATCAGATGATGCGAAAAATTATTTGTCAATTCTGGTGGGGTAGTGACATTCAACCAACTAAAAGATGGGAAGTAACAGTTGAAACAGAGTTACCCCTAAAGAAAGTTGAGCTACCAGAAGTCGGATGGAAAAAGACGTCATCGAGATACTACTGCCTTATACTAAGCTTACCGTAACAGTCCAAGAAAAAGTAGTTATGAAGAAGGTTAAATGTCAAGACGTCAATGTTCGATACAGATACAATACAAATAGCATAAAGGGTGGATTATAGAAAAGAACAATTTGGAATTCGGAACTATTAAGGAGTACCTACCTAATACTATTTGTCACTCAAAACTTCCGTATCTAAATATTTTCGAAGCAATTCTCATACGATTATGCAACGTTCCAAAATTTGGGGTGATAAATGCAGGACAAATGGAAGATTAGAGTTTGAAAAGAATATTTTTTTTCAGTAGTTGTGAAACGTGTAGTTGTTAAGCAACACTCATTGTTGTTTAATTCGCACAAATTAAGTACCTATAATACAAATATGCATTCATCAAAATGAGACTGGATCAACCAAAATAACGATCTTGCCTCGACTTGTGACTTCCTATCTCGGTCCAGTGGCACGGGGAAACTCCCCCCCTCCCCTCGAACCTAAAGTACCAACATTTTATGTTTTATAGTAATATTTTGTGCATTTTTCTGATTTGTCGTTTTTTGAGAATATTGAAAAAGTATCCTTCAAATATAAGGCAATGATTCAACTTCCACGGTTTCCCCTGACCTTCTACCTGATGCTTTGCCCACCGCTCCTTCCGAAAATTTTCACTGGCAACGTCATCATCTCAGTCGTTAAGTGTGGTTTTCCCCCCAAATCACTGAAGTTATACTAAAAATTGATGAAAATCTACATCATGAAGGGCATATGATGCGCGTGTGTGTTCGTGTGTTTGTTTGTTTGTTTGTGTATTTGTACCTCTACTCCTCTGGAACCAAAGCACCTACAAACATGGAAGCAAGACCAAACGAAAGATAATTAAATTATGCATAGTACAGGCCTATTTTCATTGCTGTAACTTGATATTATCACCCTCATATATGCGAAAAACCGTGAAAAAATAACGTCAAAGTTTGGTTTTTTTTAACCCTCTTCATGTATGTTAATGACGTCATAGTTTGTTCATGAAAACCTCCACGAGCGAAGAGTGATGATCTCTCACCTTCGTAGGAGATTACATCTGACTTTCTGCATATGTGTCTCCAAGTGAGGGATCATCAGAAAGTGAAGTGATAAGACGCCCATGGAAAAATCTGTACTGAGCAGGACGTAAAGGACGTAAAGGACGTTACAATAAGTAAAACAAGAAAACCCATATAAAGTGTATACTAACACAAATTACAAGTGAAGTGTGGTTCTCGGTGGTTACATTGATTCAGTCACGCTTCTGAGGAAATATTTTCGCTGATTGAGTGAGTGAGCAAAGCGAACGAAAATCAGCGTTTGTCATCAGAAACAGCGCTTTTCTTTTAAATTGCATGATCTTTTTGCTTCGAAAGATGCAAATGTTGTAATGATTGATGGTTACCATTTGTTTATGCAGTGAAGCCTTCCGAAAAATGCGTACTGCACTCTGACCATTTGCTTGATCGATTTAGATGTGGAATGTCTGTCAGCAGCACAATAGTTGCAGGATGAAAGCTCCTCGAGCGTAGCGAGACGACGCGGAATGAGCGAGCGACTCTGCTAGTATACGTTATGCTGAATGCAGGGCAGGGCAGAAGGAACACGCAATAACATCATCATAGACACTCTGTCTAGCACTACAGGCCCTCCTTTTCTCACTTGGTAGTAGCTTCTCCACTTTGTACAAGAAAATAAGAGGGATAAGCTGGAAGGACGGCAACACCAGCTCTGTTGCTCTTGTAACCATGTTATCCAGTTACTGAACATTTAGCATCTACTCAGTGCGTACCTTTTTAGTGCAGTTTCTTGCAAGGTGGTTGGAATCTTTCATTCCGCAATTTCTGCAGAAGTGAGAAGCGTGATTTTCTCCGCATCCCACAGCATTACACTTTGGCATGATGTTTTCCTACAAAGAAAAGTACAATTAAGACAGATATAAGAAATACTTTGAAGATAAATTGGCCTAGTATATACATCATAATGTACACCGATTGAATTTAAATTCCTTCATTTCTTTAGGATTACAGTTCAGGCTTGATTTCTTCATGAATTCTTCATCAAGAAATCACGGAAGAAGAAATCAAATAATCAATGAAAATTACTTCAGGCTTGATTTCTTTATCATTACGCAGTTCAGGCTTAATTTCTTCATGACTAGAGTTCTTGCTTGATTTTTTCATGCTTTCTTCATCAAGAAATCTAGGATGAAGAATTCAATAAACGAAGAGTTTACAAGAGAACTTGTTCCCGCAGGACAACAACGTTCTCCAAGTAGAATCCAACGAAACTGTGTTACAATATGGGAACCCTTCCCCACCAAACGGAACATTTTAACTACGTCATTTTGCTCATTTACCATGGTGAATTGCTCCCTACTCCACTTCCCACTCCTTGCGTCTCACCACTCTTTCGCTTGTGGCGACAGCCATGCAAGATTCTGCACAGGGAGGCGGGAGGGAAATCCTTTGTACACAATTTCATCGGATTCTACTTAGAGAACTTAGATTCTCCTGAGAGAACAAGTTCTCTAGCAGAATTTTCATTCCTCCTTCACAGAATCCTTCTCACAGTGCTCCGAATGGGATTGATTAAGACGACGTGCATTCAGCGAAAAATCTTACCTATCAACCAGGCCCAGTCACTTGAACTCGATACTTCCTTTCAGGTTTCACTAATGCCGCACACAACCCAAGGGCCACAATAGTCCGACGCAGCTGCCCCCGCAGAGGGGTTCCAAACAGATCGCTTGCAGCTGGTTAAAATCACAGGCCCCTATTCCTAGAAAGATAGATAGATCTCTGGCAGCACCACGAATCTATCTGTCCCACCTATGGATACGGGGGCAAAAACCAGACCAACTGACACTAAAAGCATCAACGAACTCCGCCCCAGGGCAGCTACCCCAGGCCCCAAATCACGGCAGTAGGGCCATCGCTTGGCAAACAAACAAATCAATGTAAGGGTTGCCAGGCGCAAATTTTCCAAAACCACAATGAAATCAAACCTGTCCCGAAAAATCATGCGACAGCCCATCTGCTGTAGTGTTCAGGCCCTCTGGCACAACACTGCCTGCACTCTGCAACCGATTGTTTGCCTACTCGTCAACCTCGGACCAAAGTGTTCATAGTCTGTGACCACGTGATTCCCCTGTCTACTCATGTGAATCAGTGCTACCATACTGTTAGATTCGAGAGGATATTTACGGACTGTCCCTATAAGAAACCACCGAGAGCTTTAATCACCTTCAACATGGTCAAAACCTAGTCCCTACAGCCGCCACCAATAGCCGAAGTAGCCGCCGGAAATACGTCAACCAATTATTAGCCTCATTTTTTTTCGGCTAGCCATTAACCAGATGTCGTCAAAACTTATACTGGCCAGCCGAACTGCAATTTTTGTTTGACTAAATTTCTTACGATTCGACTTCGTTTTTCGTGAACAGGGTGAATGATATCTTCAATCTTCTACAGTGATGGTGCTAGGGGTGGGCCATGACCCCCCCCCCCTAAATATTTTGTGCCCCCCTCCCCCAGGCCCCAACCCAACACTTAGGTCACCAACAGAAAATAAAACAATAAAAAAAACTTGTAGGCTAAACTTGAAATCAAGTTAATAAAATGAGCTGTTATTTTTTATTTAATTAATTAATTATTTATTTTTTGTAGCAACTTCATAACATAAATTATGTGTAACCTAATTTAAGTGTTTATGGGGCACGTTTTAGAAAAGTATTAGTATTGCACTGCATTGAAGCTTATGTTACGCTCCGGTTGAACTAAACGGAATAAAAGTGCCTAATACGGCTACCTTGAAAAAAAAAAAGTCCTTGGCCCACTCTTTTTCCACGTGTGCCCTCTGTTGCCCCCCCCCTCCCAAACAATTCAGTCCCGACTCCGTCACTGATCTTCTACATCCGAATCTGAAGTCAAAGCTTGACACTCACTCACGACCCATGCAATCGTTCGAGTGAAAAGACAGGCCCTCCCACTTATTTTCCAGGTTTAGGTACTGGGGTTGTACCTGCTATTCGCTTCACTGCCTGCCAGCTTGAGCTGGTCACGTG
The DNA here is from genome assembly GCA_023313725.1 of Lithobius niger. NCBI lineage: Eukaryota > Metazoa > Arthropoda > Chilopoda > Lithobiomorpha > Lithobiidae > Lithobius > Lithobius niger. The sequence continues at coordinate 5,514 of JAHWFP010031406.1, forward strand.
ACTTCAACTCCTTGCTACCAGGATGCACACTCTACACCTCTGCGGGCGCGGGGTGAGGGATAATCGTCAAACTGGACAAGCTAATAATTGGAAGAACGTATACAGTATAACAATATAACGGAAAATCGTCTAACACGAAGTTCGTGAAATGGAAAATCGCCTAACGTCCGTGCCTCGCTCACTGTGGCTGTACATATAACATCAGAAACCGCAGCCATATTATTCGATATTATTTGTCCACTTAGACGATTATCCTTTGTACGATTAGCCATTATACGATATCCATAGAAGATTTAGAAGGTTAGACGATTTTTCAGAATTTGTATTTTGGCAGATATTAGACAATTATTCCATTAGCTTCCGCTAAGACTTTCGTCCGACGCCCCCACCTTTGCTACTAGTAACGGAAACCAGGAGTGTCACTTGCACGATTCCGTTAAAGGCACATAAATCCCTCCGTTCTGGCCGCTTTACTCTGCGTCACCTACGCTAAAATATAGTTCAAACGACCGCAGCGCGCATTGCTCTACGACACTAGTTAAACTCATTTCGGGGCCGCGGCAACGTGACACATCGTACGACCAAGTCGCAAACATGAGCGAAGGATTAATTATCCTTCCTCCAGGGCCGCGGCTTGCCAGCGATGTGGCGGGAGTTAAATACCGCTCGGACCGAGCCGTTTAAAAAAAGCCTAATAACATTCACGCGCCACTACTGACATCTGCACCATACCCTTAGACCAGCAAATGAAAGGTAAATCAGTTTATATAAAACTATTTCCGGTAATGTATCGAGTGAAACTGTTAAAATATACCGGAGGGAGTTATGTGCCTTTAATCTTATTACAGGTTAACTTGACTCAGTAGAAAACTAAAAAGTATGTTTAATTTTACCATTGTGTATTATTTTGTTGTTTGGATTTGTTTCCTTTGTATTGCCAGTATACGCTTTGATATACCGCATATTTCATTTATTGTGATAAAAATTGTCTTTACATGCCTAAAACTTAAAGGTCGGTTGCCACCAAATTAGCATTGCAGCATCTAGGCCTATCGAGTTCTCTCTCGCAGGAAGCAAAGGAAGGCACAAAGCAAAACTGTTAAACGCTACAAACAAGCCACGTGACTCCTTAATTATTGAGTAAAAATTTGGTGCCTCCTCGTGCACCTGGAAACAAGCTGTAAGGCTTAACGATATTAGTGTCACTAGATGGCGCCAGGGGAATTTCTTTATATTTTTCCGTGGCACCATCTAGTGACACTAATATCGTTAAGCGTTAAATCTAGTTTCCAGGTGCACGAGGGCGTACTAAATTTTTATTCAATAATTAAGCAGTCATTTGACTTGTTTGTAGCGTTTAAAAGTTTTGCTTTGTGCATTCCTTTGCTTCCTGCGAGAGAGACCTCGATAGGCCTAGATGCTGCAATGCTAATTTGGTGGCAACCGGCCTTTAATGTGGCATAAAATTAAAACCTACGTGCATAATAAATGCTTTAGCTTAAAATTTTTTTTATTGATTTTAATATAGGAAACGCCAAAATTAGTGTAGGCATTCACATAGGTTAGAGCGACTGTAGCAATCCCATTTCTTGTGAGGGGACAAATAGGAAAATAAATACTTTTGCGACATTTACACACGTCTGAACTAATGTTTCAAAACTGAGCCATACGGGGAAAACCAACTGGGAGGAATGTACCTCCTAGGCCTCCTAGGTGCTCGTTTTAAAAGGACATTCGTTCCAGCGCCATTTTTCTCGATCCTCCACATCGGGTTCGGCCCCAAAGGTCTATTTCCTTGTCCGTTAGTCAATCCCTTGATAAAAATCATTTTTTAAATGTGGTGTCTACGAGATTTTCTGTTGAATAATAATTAACTATATTTACTGCGTCCCGCAGTATATGATCCTTTGCGCGCTTACATAACCACGACGTTACATCTGTGTGTGTGTGCATGTACTAATTTTCTAATAATTACCATGAGATCAAAAATCTAAAAGATTAATGTGGTAAAAATTAAAACGAATTATTCCAATAGATCGCCGAACCAAATTATAAGACACTAGCCTAGAAAATTATAAATTGTGATGTTAAAATACGAGAATCATTCCGGTTTGTGACGACACGGTTAATGCGTTCATGCTTGTTCGTCTATCATGCACAAGACCAATTGAGACAGTAGCTGCGTTCTTCGCTGCGAGAACGCAGCTACTATCTCAATTGACCTTTGCGATGCTATACGTGCGGATGGCGATCAGCGCATAGCTGTTATAAGGCAGGCGGAATGTTTTAAAGGCAGGTCGGGTGTCCCTTTAAGAAAAATATTTGATTTATTTTTTCAATATTTTTATTGGTATAGGAAACCTACATGTCAGTATTACTGGAACTACGCAAACGGATTATTACTCTTTCTTGTTTTTTATAAAAAAAATTATCGTACTTAGCCGGTGCACTAAAAAAATAGTAAATTTAGGAAAATACTATTATAATAATTACTTAGTAAGTTTGTCACGCTCCCAGCCAAAGCTACGGCGCTATATAGAAGGGATGAAAGCAACAATTTTGCTACCCTCGGAAGATTAACTGGGTAATAAATGGGATATTTTAAAAGGCAGTTGATGGATCACGCTAATTAGCTTGTTTGATTTATATCTAGTTGTAAAACACCTTTAGTTTTTAAGTTGCGATAACTAGTTGCGACGTAACTACGAGCAGACTTACTCCAGTTACGACCACTCGAGCAGCTTTGGTATTGATACTATTTAGCGCTCCACAGATTCAGCTCTGATCCTAACACTGGACTTATTAAACGATTAATAAGGTTTTTTTTTTTTCGTATTAAAATTTGTTATTGGTTTTACGGGGAGTATCGATTAGTTTTGACGCAGTTCAGCCTGACTTATAAAACCGGGGTAAACGGGCATTTTCGCAGCTTTAGTACTACTAATGTAAACAAATAGGTGAAAGCTATACAATAATAATAATTTTTTTTTAAATTTAATTTAAATATGTCTAAAACTACACTGGGTTTTTCACTTCTCTTAATCGTATTTTCTTCAATATATTATCTATTATAATATATTATCAATATACTATATTATCTCGATTTAAAAAAAAAAAGGGCACAAGTCTACTTCACGCATATGGCCTAAATTGTAAGAAAAAAAAACAAAAACTTACCTTAAATTGGCTGGAAAGGCACTACAAACTGATTCCAAGCCGCGGAAACGTGTTAAAACCATGTTTTAATAACTGATGTTTTTATAACATGTTTTTATAACTGATCCCAAGCCGCGGCAGGCTCGAGGCAGACGATGCCGCGCAGTGAAGCACCACAAGTGAAACGCCAAATCCAAACAGTTCATTACAAGTGAAACGCCAAACAGAAGCCGGTACCTGCCCAACCTAACCGACAATAACAACAAAACGACACGCAACTGACAATAACTAGCCACTTATCTTAACTGTTTACGAAAAAAAAATATAAGCTTCCCTGCTCCGCAACGCCCCGCGAGCGAACGCAAACACCGTATAAATGCATGGATTGCGGAGATACAAATTGACCGATTTAAGTCGTTTTAACACATTTCCGCGCTATAAAACAGACTGTTCCTGGATGTATGAAGGTGCCGGAGACATTTGGAATCAATTTCAGAAGGATATCGGGTATGGGTGTATTCTAGACTTTAGCCAAAAAAAGCTTTATCAAATTTTATCAAAAAAAGTCTTATCAAGAAAGTTTTAAATCATACTTGGTTTTCCCTCGAACATGTGGCTATTCTTATACAAGTGGGAGTAAGACACACACGCAAAAGTAGTGAAGACAAAACTCCTTTCCCTGAAAACCGCTGATTTTTGTCAAAACAATATCCCAAGTTTACTTGTCTGATTGTCTCCGAAATATATTGTAAATTGGAGGAATGGGGGAAGGGTGGAGAGTTGCAGTTGTTTGAGGGGGTCGTAGCCAGTGTGGGGGGATGGGCTTCCTTGCGCAATTATCCCCGCCTCCCCCCCCCCCCCCCCCCCCGCACGCAATAACTTGTTCCTATATATTCGTTTAAAGTTCCGAATTTGTGTTAATTTGTCACTCGTGGTTTTTTTTCATTTTTTTTAAACATCATTGAACGCAAATAAACGCTGCAAAACTAACAATCTGTTGAAAATAAACGTAATGAATTACAGTACTTGCCAAGTTGCGTTCAACGATGTCCAAACGAATTGATAGGCTTCATGCGATAAGAGACAAATCTCCGGTATTATTACCCTTGATAGAGCCAGGAACAAATGAACATGCGAGCCCACTCTGTGGGCGAACAAACATGTCCCTTTGTTCCTGATAGAGCTAAACCGTAAACAAATTAAAAAGTTTCCTAAAAAATAAAAACCTATCCTATTGGCAATTATCTACTAACCTATTCAACTGAACACGTCGTGTGGTTTTTTTTTTTGTCTTCTCTGTTCTTTTCCTTAGCTCCCTTCCTGGTGAATAATTCCGTGCCAAGTTACTTCCTGCGTGTGTAGGCCATAAACTTTCATCGGCCAGCTCTGGCCGGATCAACGGATCTCGCGGCGCGGTTGCAGTCTGCAGACGGGGTTTTCCCCTCGAATCGCGTCGTCCGGTTGCGCAGCGCTCGTGTTACGTTTGTTTTGAAAGTAAAACTAAAACTGAGACGGTGACTAAGCCGGTTGGGGAAAGAAGTTAAACTTCATTTTACGGGAAGTGATGTTCAGGACTGCTTAATGTTTCAGCGTACGTAATTCAGACACTTGAACAAGTAAGTGACGTTTGGTTTTTGTAGAATTTTGAATGACTCCCCCCTCTCGTTCTACGATCGAATGCGTGAACCCAAAGGATCGTAGAACGGTACAGTATCTATGCATTTCCTGTTGTTTATTACGAGGGCCCGGCATTTGAGTAAATTTTGCATTCGACCAAGGCTCTGATTCTACGATAGCACGATAGTGGTTTGGCGTTGCTCAAATTGATGCATGAATCAGACGGTGGAGGCCGCTATCTGTCAAAGCGCTGGTAACTTACTTGGAGCTTGGAGGAAAGCCAGAGGTGTGCGCCCCCCGTTAATGGGTTTGTTTTGAAACCTATTTGGCTTCGTATCGCTGGCAACTTTTTCCGAGACTGTGGGACACACACTGGGGCTTCTTCCACAGAAGTGTCCTGGAGGAGGGACAGAAGGGGGAACCTTACACTTTCCTTGACATTCTCACTTTAAATTTTAAAACCAAACCATGTCGCCTAATTTGCATCTATGGTACTTAAAAACTTGGCATTTTTAAATCGTTCCTACCTCTTTTTAGTTTTTAGCCCAGAAGGGAGTAATTTTTTTTATGGAGTGTGGTGGGGGGGACTTGGGGTGGGGTGAGGGAGAGAAGGATTTATTGAAGTTACTTGGATCAGAGATGGACTTGCCCTATGGGTCGGTGGGTCAAATGTGTCATATTTCTATCGTGGGTCAAGTTGGTCATGGGTCAAGACCGTTCACCCACCGGTAACTGTTAAGTACGTTATTGACACTTCATTAGTCTTACAAGCACTCTTTAAAAAAATTGTTCCTACTCTTTCAAAGGAATAGTTTCCCCCAGAAGGCTAAAACCCCTTAGTAAAAAAAAAAAAAACCCTTCATTTGAAAAAATTGGACTGTTTGAAATGATATTGCATGCATTTGCATACTGTATTTTTTTCATAGCCCAGGATGAGTCATGGAGGGTCAA